>CM065804.1:27852000-28118000 GCA_033398695.1 Orobanche coerulescens
TCACTTCACCAATTGTACACGGGATTGTAAAAGTTCCCGGATCTTTTAGCTTGGGTGGCAACTTCTTTTGTAGTATTGCGCTACATTCCTCTATTAGCACGATAGTTTCATATTCTTCAAGCCTTCGTTTGTTAGAAAGAATATCTTTCATAAATTTGGCATAGCTTGGCATTTGTGCTAGAGCATCGGCAAAAGGTATGTTGATGTGTAGCTTTTTGAAAATTTCCACAAATTTACCAAATTGCGCATCGAGCTTGTGATTCTTCAACCGTTGAGGAAAAGGGATAGGTGGAACATAAGATTTGGAAGCAACTGGACCTTTTTGAGATGAAGGTCCTGATTCAGATTCTTTTTCTGTTTCTCGACTTTGTTAATTTTTTTGTTTTTTCAGATGATTTTCCACAGAAATCTCGAGCAATTGCACTCCACTTCTTGTTGTGATAGACTGGACACTCTCCCTTGGATTTACTTCGGTATTTCTAGGTAACATGCCGTGGGTTCTTTCGGAAAGTATTTTGGCCATTTGGCCAACTTGTGTCTCCATATTTTTAATTGAAGCATCATTGCTTTGTTGATACTTCAGTTGTTGTTCGACTAGCTTCGTGATTGCTTCTTCCCACTCGGGCTTATTTGTTTGATGTGTTGGATTCAACACATTGTTGTTGTTTGCATAAGAAAAATTTGGATGATTTTTGTGTAACACCCCAAACTAGGCGGATATTACAGTGTCGTGGACCCCCGACTGGGACCCACCAGGCGAACGAAATTAATAAATTGCACAATACAAATGTAAAACCGAACCACATTACATTATCAATTACTCCGATAAGGAGTTTCAAGTACAACACACCCACTGAAACACTGAATACATGTATATTTAATATGAAAATAAAATATACATCACTAAACAAATGACAATCCAAAAGGAAGTGCAGCGGAAAATACATAACAAGAAAATGTGAATGAAATGAAGAGACTGGGGCCGCCTACTAGTATCACTGGGACTCCTCGCCATCGACGTTCTCTTCCCGTGCTTTTGCCTTGCCATGACCTAAAAACAATATCCCCAATGGGGTCAGTTACACAGAACAACAATCCTCAAGAGTTGAACAATATACAACAATCACATGAATGAATTAAGTATTAGAGTTGAATGATGAGTATCACAGTATGCCCGAATGAAATGTGTGAGTGCACAAGTAGCCGAGTGTCCGGAACCCCAAATATACACCCGCAACTTGGCCTAATTAGTCTCACGGAGGTACTTTACCGTGTGCACAGTCTAAATGTGTTCGGAGTCCCGCATATACACATGACCATAGTGGAGTATCATAGTATGCCCGAATGAAATGTGTGAGTGCACAAGTAACTGAGTGTCCGGAGCCCCGCATATACACCCGCAACTTGGCCTAATTAGTCTCACGGAGGTACTTTACCGTGTGCACAGTCTAAATGTGTCCGGAGTCCCGCATATACACATGACCATAGTGTGCCCGAATAAAAATTCCACACATACGCCACCCGGCCACGAAACACAATCCTGGAAGGTCACAAAAACAAAAGCGACCAAGATGAGAGGTAATGAATAAAATCCGATAAGGATAAAGAACGACTCACCGAGATGACATAATGATACAACGAGTGATGGCTTCAATGAAAATAATTTGGAACCGTCGTTCCTCGTGAGTTACATGATTAGTTGATGGTTACAAGTCTCGACATGAATGATATATTATGAGTGAAATAGATGTATGAATGAACAACAATGTAAGGAATGAATATTCCTTTAACCGAGTAAGAATTTACTTACACAACAACGGTGAAGAATGTCCTTCCTCGAACAAATGTCCTAAAAGAGATGTTGGTCGCTCGAACAACCTTGAATACAATTACCAATAATCCGCTCAATATACGTATCAAGTACGATTATAACTAACTCAAAACATCGATATGACAAAACCAAGTTCATTGGGGCATTGCAACAAACACGTTGTAAACAATCTTCGATTGTTTACAATAAACCTCCATTATATCCATACCAAACCTCCAAGGAGTGATTCAATCTAACAAAACAACTTCAACACACTCAATAATCCAAAATGAATACACAATTCGAGATTACATCGACATCTAATCGAAAACCCACAAATCCAAATCAATATTCAAAGTGTTCTTGAATAGTCCCTATTAATCCGATGATAATCCTTAACAATTCATAATCACAAGTATATCACTTCATATATCATGATTATCACATCCAAAACATCATATCCCAACTCAAAATCGAAATCCAAGATGTTGAAGAATTTACCTTTGAAGATCCAAACACTTCGATCCGGTGAATTCGTGTTAAATCGACTATCTAAGCATCATAAACGAACGAAGATGATGAAATCCGAACACAAAAGTGTTTGATGATGAAAAATCTCTCCCACAAACCCTCTCTCTCGGAACCAAGATGAAGAAGTGGTGAAAACGAGAAAAACCTGTCGGTCCACTTATATAGGTCACAGGGACGCACGACCAACACCGCACGATCAAGTGTCCGTGCGTGAAGCTTCTGCCGGCAATTGCTATAGCGCACGAGTTCCGCACACGAGCAGTAACTCGTGTTGCCTGCTCGTGCGGCCCTGACTCAAACGCTGGGTCTCCTGCCTAGTCCCGCCGCAACACACGAGCACCACGCCCGAGCAGTTGCTCGTGTGGCCTGCTCGTGCGGCCCTGACTCGAACGCTGGGTCTCCTGCCCAGTCCAGCCGCAACACACGAGCACCACGCATGAGCAGATGCTTGTGTGGCCTGCTCGTGCGGCCCTGCTCGACATTCAATTCAGCCAAAAACGATGTACCGAGTACAATAAATCACAGAATTCGAGAAGTATGGGGACAAAAGCACGAGTAATACAAGAGTTACGCAGAACGGTGAACACAATTGAATGAGTGTGAATGATGAGTGATTATTAATGAGTGAAAATTACTGAGTGACAATTACTGACTGATAATTACTGAATGATAATGACTGAATTACAACCGGGTATTACATACTCCCCCCTTAAAAAGAGTTTCGTCCCCAAAACTAAGGGTCAAATAACTCGGGATAACTCTCCCGTATACTATCCTCGGTCTCCCAAGTAGCCTCTTCGACTCCGTGTCTAGACCACTGAATCTTGACCAAAGGAATTGTCTTGTTCCTCAACTGTTTGATACGCCGCTCTAAGACTCGTAAAGGACGTTCCTCACACGAATGATCATCGGCGATCTCGATTTCGTCGAACTAAAGTATGTGACTCGGGTCGGCAACATACTTCCATAGATTAGATACGTGAAACACATTATGAATTCGGCTCAACGCCGGAGGTAAAGCCAATCGATAAGCCAGACTGCCTACTCGATCCAAAATCTCAAATGGTCCAACAAATCTCGGACTCAATTTTCCCCGCTTCCCAAAACGGAAGGTACCTCGACTCAGGGATACCTTGGCCAAAATGTGGTCACCTGCCTCGAACTCTAGTGGTCTACGACGATTATCTGCATATGATTTCTGTCAACTCTGAGCAGCCAACAAACGACTTCTGATCAAAGCTATCTTCTCACAGGTGGCTATAAGCATATCGGGCTCGGTGCCGATTGATTCTGATAAGTCATCCCAACACAAGGGGGATCGATAACGACGACCGTACAAGGCCTCGTAAGGTGCCATCTTAATCGAAGCATGCCAACTATTATTGTACGTGAACTCGATCAATGGTAGTTGGGCTTCCCAATCATCTTTCCCATCGAGAACACATGCTCTCAACATGTCCTCCAATGTCTGAATAGTCCTCTATGATTGTCCGTCGGAATGAGGATGAAAAGTTGTGCTGAGGTTAAGCTAGGTTCCCATAGCACGATGAACTGATTTCCAAAAATGTGACACGAACCGTCCGTCACGATCAGAAACGATACTCTTAGGAGTACCGTGCAATCTCATATCTCTTTGATGAACAACTGGGCAAGTCTCTCGGGACCCCACGTATCCTTAATCTCAAGGAAATGAGCTGACTTAGTTAGACAATCCACAATTACCCAAATTGTATTCATGCCACGACGACTCGTCGGAAAACTCGTGATGAAGTCCATAGAAGTATCTCCCCATTTCCACTCTGGAATAGGGAGCGATTTCAGCATACCCGCCGGTCGCTGATGTTCTATCTTGACTTGCTGACAGGTTAAACATCTTGAAACAAATTCTGCGACTTCTTGCTTCATATTACTCCACCATTAATTCTGTTTCAAGTCCTTATACATCTTGCTAGACCCCGGATGAATGGAATAAGGGGTAGCATGAGCTTCTCTCAAAATCGAGTTTTTTAACTCGTCATTCACCGGAACGCATAACCGGTTCTTAAATCGCAAAAGTACATCCTCGTGGACCACAAATCCAGGGGCTTTCCCCTGAGTCACATAATCTCGAATGCACAACAAAAATGGGTCCGAACCCTAATTCACTCTGATCGCCTCCTCAAGTGGCGATAAAATCTCTAACGTACAAAGTTTCCCTTGTACTCGTTGTAACCAAATCTCGACCTTGGATCTTAGGAATTCCTGTCGAAGTTCCTTCTGAACAGTCAAACGAGCAAGCATTTGCTCCTGAACGGACTTACGACTCAAGGCGTCAGCGACAACATTTGCCTTGCATGGGTGGTACAGGATCTCGATATCATAATCTTTGATTAGTTCCAACCACCGCCTCTGTCGCATATTTAATTCCTTCTGAGTAAATATATACTTCAAGCTTTTATGATCGGTGAAAATCTGACAGGTGACGCCATAAAGGTAATGACGCCAAATCTTCATTGCGAATACCATGGCCGCTAGTTCTAGGTCGTGGGTCAGGTAGTTGACCTCATAAGGCCTCAACTGCCGCGAGGCATAAGCAATCATCTTCCCGTTCTGCATTAGTACACATCCGAGACCCTGCCCGGACGCGTCACTATAAACTACGAATCCCTCCATCCCTTGCGGTAAAGAAAGGACAGGCGCTGAAATTAAACGGCTCTTAAGTTCCTCAAAACTGCTGACACACGTCAGTCCACGTGTATTTCTTATCCTTTCACAAAAGGTTCATCATGGGTTGAGCGATTTTAGAAAATCCCTCCACAAATCGCTGGTAATATCCAGCTAATACGAGAAAGCTTCGGATATCCTTAACATTCTTCGGAGGTTGCCAATCTCGGATCGCCTCCGTCTTCTGAGGGTCGACACGAACTCCGTCTGATGAAATTACATGTCCGAGAAACATCACCTCGGACATCCAGAACTCACATTTGGAAAACTTTCCATAAAGTTGCTCTCGTCTCAACACGTCGAGAACCTGATGAAGGTGAAATTCGTGCTCCTCCCGGTCACGAGAATAAATCAAAATGTCATCAATGAAGACAACCACGAACTGATCCAAATAGTTGATGAAAACTCGATTCATTAATTCCATGAATACCGCAGGTGCATTAGTTAACCCAAACGGCATTACTACAGACTCTTAGTGCCCATAGCATGTTCGAAACGCCGTCCTTGCAATATCCGACTCTCGAATTTGCAACTGATGATACCCAGATCTCAAATTGATCTTGGAAAATACTGAAGCTCCCTGAAATTGATCTAAGAGATCATCAATACGGGGCAGAGGATATTTATTCTTAATCGTCACCCTATTAAACTCTCGATAATCAATACACAAGCGAAATGAATCGTCCTTCTTCTTGACAAATAATACTGGTGATCCCCACGGGGACGCACTCGGTCGGATATAACCCTTCTCGGTCAAATCCTCCAATTGATTCTTTAGTTCCTGCATTTCGGTTGGGGCCATCCAATACGGTGCCTTTGATAAAGGGTACGTACCAGGATCCAACCCTATCGTGAATTCCATATCTCTCGGTGGAGGCAAACCAGGTAACTCGTCCGGAAATACATCGCCAATCGATAACAATGATACAATGAATGATTGAACACCTCGATTGCCTTAGAACGGCCAATCGATAACAATGATACAATGAATGATTGAACACCTCGATTGCCTTAGAACGGCCAATCGATAACAATGATACAATGAATGATTGAACACCTCGATTGCCTTAAAACTGCCAATAAGTTGAATCGGACAATTCTTAACGTCACAATTCCCGAGAATTATTCTACCGTCAGGTAGTCCAATGACATAGGGTTCACAACTAGTAGAACTATACAGATGAAGTCTACTCAAGCATGATTTGGAAATGAATGAATGCGATGCACCAGTATCAAAAAGGGTAAACACAGGTTGAGATAGAATTTCGAGTGTACCTGAGATCATTCGGGCCTCTACATCTCATAAATTCGGGGTTTGCCCGCCCCAGAACCGGATGCTCCCGTCTGATAGCTTTTGGCTCCGCCTTTGATCGCTCTCATCATTTCGAACGACGCGGACTGAATGGCCTGATTCTGAATCGCTGACTGTTTCGGGGCCTGAGATGCCACCGGAGTAGGTCTGGAAGCTCTTCGGCAGAAACGTGCCTTATGCCCGGCAACCCCACAGTTATAACACGTGATAGACGGCGTCGAACACCTAGTGCTGAAATGACCTGTCCTCCACAGTTGAAACAGGTGATGACGGAACTGGCCGTTCGGGACTGGGATTCCGCAGGTTTCGGTGCCAAATGAGGTCGCTTGGAAAATGTAGGGCCCACACGAGGCTTCTTGAAGGTTGTCTGTCTATCTTCGGACTGATTACGCTTCTTCGATTTCTTGCCAGAAGATGAAGTTTGATGCTTGGGAACGTCCTTCGCAGTAAGCTCATAAGTAAGAGCTTTCTCGATTAAATCGGGCAGAGTGGCCCAATGATGATTAAGCAATTGCATATGGCCATCATGCCCTGCATAAAAGTGAGTGGATCAACCCGAACACCTTCTGATTGAGCGGTGTTCTGGGTACGACTACCTAACAGTGAGTGATTATATCCGGGTGAATGAGTGGCAGCGTCGCCGTGGGTTAAATTAGCATTATCCCTCGCGTACGCATGTGTATCCACATGGGCTCCTGGGTTTCGGCCCGCACCGCGGCCTTTTCCCCCGCGTCCTCTGCCAGCTCTCTCCATACTGAAGTAGGAAAGTCACACGACAGTCATAGATCTCGCATGAATACCGCATTATGATGAAGTTATGAAATGATAACAATGAGCATACGCGCTCTAACATAGTGATCTTATGAAGGATCACCTGAAGTGACAAGATTATCTGATGAAATTTTGAAATGATTAACTTAAACAAGTTGACAAGATTAATGAAACGATCCTTATGATCAACAACTGAGCAATGAAATGAATTGAGTGATTAATGAATTAACATGATCGATATGATGATGATTGATTATTGTTGACTGTTGAATGATAAATGAGTGATTATGCCAAAAATTATACCATGGCGTCAGAAATCTTATAGTTCTTTCGGTCTGAGGGGCTTGGCATTTGCACAGGTCACACGTGACGCGAAAGTCCAATGATACTAGTCTGATGACGATGATTTCAAATGAGACATGACTCAGGAGGTAGTATTCAAAACCACGCTCTGATACCAACTCTGTAACACCCCAAACTAGGTGGATATTACAGTGTTGTGGACCCCCGACTGGGACCCACCAGGCGAACGAAATTAATAAATTGCACAATACAAATGTAGAACCGAACCACATTACATCATCAATTACTCCGATAAAGAGTTTCAAGTACAAAACACCCAGGGAAACACTGAATACATGTATATTTTATATGAAGATAAAATATACATCACTGAACAAATAACAATCCAAAAGGAAGTGCAGCGGAAAATACATAACAAGAAAATGTGAATGAAATGAAGAGACTCGGCCCCCCTACTAGTATCACTGGGACTCCTCGCCATCGACGTTCTCTTCCCGTGCTTTTGCCTTGCCATGACCTAAAAACAATATCCCCAACGGGATCAGTTACACAGAACAATAATCCTCAAGAGTTGAACAATATACACAATCACATGAATGAATTAAGTATTAGAGTTGAATGATGAGTATCACAGTATGCCTGAATGAAATGTGTGAGTGCACAAGTAGACGAGTGTCCGGAGCCCCGCATATACACCCGCAACTTGGCCTAATTAGTCTCACGGAGGTACTTTACCGTATGCACAGTCTAAATGTGTCCGGAGTCCCGCATATACACATGACCATAGTGGAGTATCATAGTATGCCCGAATGAAATGTGTGAGTGAACAAGTAGCCGAGTGTCCGGAGCCCCGCATATACACCCGCAACTTAACCTAATTAGTCTCATAGAGGTACTTTACCGTGTGCACAGTCTAAATGTGTCCGGAGTCCCGCATATACACATGACCATAGTGTGCCCGACTAAAAATTCCACACATATGCCACCCGGCCATGAAACATAATCCCGGAAGGTCACAAAAACAAAAGCGACCAAGATAAGAGGTAATGAATAAAATCCGATAAGGATAAACAACGACTCACCGAGATGACATAATGATACAACGAGTGATGGCTTCAATGAAAATAATTTGGAACCGTCGTTCCTCGTGAGTTACATGATTAGTTGATGGTTACAAGTCTCGACATGAATGATATATTATGAGTGAATTACATGTATGAATGAACAACGTAAGGAATGAATATTCCTTTAATCGAGTAAGAATTTACTTACACAACACCGGTGAAGAATGTCCTTCCTCGAACAAACGTCCTAAAAGAGATGTCGGTCACTCGAACAACCTTGAATAACACAATTACCAATAATCCGCTCAATATACATATCAAGTACGATTATAACTAACTCAAAACGTCGATATGACAAAACCAAGTTCATTGGGGTATCACAACAAACACGTTGTAAACAATCTTCGATTGTTTATAATAAACCTTCATTATATCCATACCAAACCTCCAAGGAGTGATTCAATCCAACAAAACATCTTTAATACACTCAATAATACAAAATGAATACACAATTCGAGATTACATCGACATCTAATCGAAAACCCCCAAATCCAAATCAATATTCAAAGTGTTCTTGAATAATCCCTATTAATCCGATGATAATCCTTAACAATTCATAATCACAAGTATATCACTTCATATATCATGATTATCACATCTAAAACATCATATCCCAACTCAAAATCGAAATCTAAGATGTTGAAGAATTTACCTTTGAATATCTAAACACTTCGATCCGATGAATTCGTGTTAAATCGACTATCCGAGCTTCACAAACGAACGAAGATGATGAAATCCGAACACACAAGTGTTTGATGATGAAAAATCTCTCCGACAAACCCTCTCTCTCGGAACCAAGATGAAGAAGTGGTGAAAATGAGAAAAACTCGCTGGTCCACTTATATAGGTCACAGGGACGCACGACCAACACCGCACGATCAAGTGTCCGTGCGTCCGGTCGTGCGTGAAGCTTCTGCCAGCAACTGCTATAGCGCATGAGTGCCGCACACGAGCAATAACTCGTGCGGCCTGATCGTGTGGCCCTGACTCAAACGCTGGGTCTCCTGCCCAGTCCCGCTGCAACACACGAGTACCACGCCCGATCAGTTGCTCGTGTTGCCTGCTCGTGCGGCCCTGACTCGACCATTGGGTCTCCTGCCCAGTCCAGCCGCAACACACGAGCACCACGCACGAGCAGATGCTTGTGTGGACTGCTCGTGCGGCCCTGCTCGACATGCAATTCAGCCAAAACGATGTACCGAGTACAATAAATCAAAGAATTCGAGAAGTATGGGGACAAAAGCACGAGTATTACAAAAATTACGCCGAACGGTGAACACAATTGAATGAGTGTAAATGATGAGTGATTATTAATGAATGACAATTACTGACTAATAAATACTGGATGATAATGACTGAATTACAACCGGGTATTACATTTTGTACGCTGGATTGTATGTTGGCCCGTAAGGATTGTATGCTTGCCTTTGGAAATTCTGAGCATAGGCCACTTGTTCTGGTGGTGGGAATAACTGCTCCTATTGCACTAAGGGACACATAGTGCTGTTGTGAGTTTCTCCACAAATTTCACATGAAAGAGCTGAAACTTGTGGAGTTTGCACCGTCTTCACAGATTGAGGAGTTGAAAAAGATATGTCCTCGACTTTCTTTGTTAAAGCTTCAATTTTTGCCAACATAAGTGAATAAGAATCCACTTCAAAAACTCCATTTGGTTTCTTTTGGATATTTCTGTCTGGACATCTTGCACTTTGTTCACTTATAACCTCAAAAAGATTATAAGTCTCTCTCATAGTTTTGTTTCCAAGTGAACCATTTGATGATGAATCGACATTGGCTCGGCATGTAGGTAAGAGTCCAGAATAGAAGTAATTGACTTGTGCTCCCAAATTAAAACCATGGTTAGGACATTTTCGTAGCATATCTTTGTATCTCTCCCATGCTTCGTGAAATGACTCCGAATCTTGTTGACGAAATGTAGAGATTTCATATTTGAGTTTCGCCACTTTTATTGGTGGAAAGTATTTAGTGGTGAATTTTTGAACAAATTCGGGCCAATTTGTTATGCTTTGTGGTGGCAAAGTATCTAGCCACTCTCTTGCTCTATCCTTCAAAGTGTGCACGAAAAGTTTCATTTTTATCGCCTCGTCATTTACATTTGGATATTTGAAATTTCCACAAATCGATCCTCGTCGGTTCTTCCATAGAATGAGTTGTTGTTGGAGAAGAGATTGATGACATAGAGGCGAATTTGAAAATTGTCCACTCCAAATGGTGGATAGATCACACTTGATTGTTCGCTCAAAGATGGGGGGTTCATGAATTCCCCAAAGAGCATGTTGTCTTCATCTATTTCCGGCACAATATGATGTTGTTGATGTTGAATGTTTTGAGCATTAGGTATTCCCCCTACCGGAGGAATTCTTTCGTTATCATTTTCTTGGAGGAGTGGTGGGTTTGGTTCGTCCGCCATTGATGGTGAATAAATAATGCTTGTTTTTGTTCTCTTTGCCGCCTTCTAAATGTGGCTTCAATCTTGGGATCTAGTGAAACTAAATCGCGATTGTACGTCCTTCGCATAGACAAGATAATTAACAACAAAGAAAAAGTTGCATTTATAACAATAGTTAATTATGTAATACTTCAAAACAACTCTTATACTTCCCCGGCAACGGCGCCAAAAACTTGACAGGTCTTTTGTGTAACTATCGCAAATGAACGATATCGTATCAAGTAGTAAGTGGACTTTTTGAGTCCGATTTATTGATCCTACGAGAAAGTTAGGTTATATATTGAATTATACGCTATTTATCTATGTGTTATAGAGATTTAGAAGAGTGAAACACACAATTAAAGAGTTTGGTTTGACAATTGCAAGAAAAATGCAATAATAGTACTAAAATTTAAGGAAATGAAAGATTGCAATTATTAATAGATTAATAAAAGGTAAAATTAAATAGTTGGGATTACAAACTTAGTTCATGAATGGTTTATTCAACATATTACAATCTTGAGTGGTCATTATTAGTTGAAAAGGGAAAAGAATTGATCCTAACTCCCTTAGTAGAATAAACTCCCTCAACAACATAAGCTAAACCACTCTTACATAAATCACTCAAGAACACAAGTGTGTTCTTCCACACAAAGAAAAACTATTACAAAGTGAGAAAATAATAAGATGAAGGATGATGAATGATGGATCTAAGGGGTCTATTTATACATCTAAAGTCATCTAATTGCTCCAAAACTCCAGCATTATTATATTAGATCGGATCAAGGCCAGCTATCCCCTCAATAATAGACCAAAAGTATAAAAGATTAAAAAATGATCAAAAATCTGTCAAGAGTTACGGCCGTAACTTTGAGGAGTTACGGCCGTAACTATGAGGACTTACGGCCGTAACTTTCAGATGTTACGGCCGTAACATGGCTACGGCTTTTGCGCATTAGTTGCTGTGTGAGTTACGCCCGTAACTTTATGATGTTACGCCCGTATGGAGTTTCAAACTTCATTTTCAGCCCAAACTTTCTTAGACTTTGCGTTTTCGCCCCAAATCTTCTTCGGATGATAACTTTTGATATATAACTCTGATTTTGAATCCGGAAAGACTGCCGAACTCGTCTCCAAAAGCCCTACAACATGAATACATAAAAATTCAATAAAGAGAATATTTTATAAACATGTTATTTCTTGAGTAAATCAGTAATTCAATCCGATTAAGACTAAATTTACATCTTCATCCTATAAAAATAAAATTATTAAAAACTAATTAATTCAAAGCAAAAACGAGTATACTAGCTCATAATTATGGGTGAAATATATCAATACTAATCACAAATAAGTGTATAAAACTGACACTTTGTAATACCCGTACTTTTTATTGACTGTTTGACCTTGCCGTTCTTCTTATTTTGTCGCTCTGTAAACTCTTGGTGATGTGGTTGATATTGTTATAGAGTTTCGTATCTTGTTTGGATCACGATCGTGTTGTTTAGACCTTGCAGAAGTGTTCTGGGTCAGAGAAATAGCGTACGCTAGGCCTAGGCTAACGCACGCTAATTCTGTGTGAGTAGCGCACGCTAGCTTTGAGCCGTAGCGCGCGCTAAGGGACCAGACAGGTCAGAACCAGTATCGCGGACTGCTCTCTGGACTGGCGGTTAACGCGCGCTAGGAGTTCGTTAGCGCACACTATTCATGGTTAGTAGCGTACGCTAACATCCATCCGTAGCGCACGCTAACGGGCTGGTCGGCAGAGGCAGTAAGGTTGTCAGGTTTTCTGGACTATCAGGTAACGTACGCTAGGCTTCGGCTAGCGCACGCTAGAGATAGGCGATTAGTGCACGATAACGGGGCCGGAAGAAGCCACTGGACTACCCGGTGACCTCGCTAGAGCACACTAATGAAGGTGGCGTGCGCTAGACTGGGCGAATATATATTGGACAGTTGACTTCCATTTCGTCATTTTTCATCCTCTTCACTCATTTCCGACGGGAGCAGCTCGGGAGAGACGATTTTGGGCGATTGGAAGCGATTTTGCTTCTAACATCAACATATTTGGTTGGAGATCAAGGATTTCACAACGTCTAATCCATCCTAACGTCCAAATCAAGGTAAAAATCCTTAGAACCCTATTTTTTGGGGATTTTGGGGTTTTTCCTAGATTCGTCCGATTTATCCGTTTTGAAGCTTGAGAACCTTGAGATTATGATGCATCTATTCCATATACATGCTTTTCCTATGATTTTACGGATTGGGTTGTGCCGTTTTCGGACTTGTGAGAGTTTGGGCGATTTTCCAACCTCTAGTTGTTTATCCGTGTATTTTCGTGAATCGTAGATGGGTTTCAGGAGATTCTTCGTGAAATATGAGTATAGAGTATTGATTATCATATCCCTTACGAATCGTTTAGGTGCCGGAAGCGCGTTCTTGGACCTACCGAACTCATACTCCTTTCCGTTCAATTTCACGATGTCTCAAAGGCAAGTATATATTTATGATTGTACGTTCTTGACTTTGAAAGTAAGGTGTATTAATGGCATGATTATTTATATCCACTCTAGGGCGGGCCGATGGGTCCCCTGAGGGTTTCGTAGCCTCTTGGTGTGATTCCACGGATGATATGAACGAACCACTCTGGGATGGACCGACGAGTCCTCTGAGGGTTCCGTAGCCTCTGGTGCGGTTCCACGGTATTCATATATGTATTGATGTGATGCTATGAGATTTAGTTATTACGGAATACTAGTCTTGAATTGATGAATTGACGGTTACCTTTACTTTATTGTCGAGGAGTATTGTGTTTCATACTTGATATACTTGTACTAGCTATTCGACGGCTAACCCCTTTATGGGGGAAATACTTTTTATGTATTTCAGGTTCCCGGAGAGCGGACAGACAGGTATCGGGTCGGCATGAAGATGATGGGCAAGTGTGATGCTGTGTCTTTCCTCCGGTTATGTTTTGTGTTTCTCCATTCAGTGTTGTTGTACTAGAATGGTTATTGAATAACTCGAGTATTGTTTTCCATTTTCCTTGATGTTCCGGCCTGTGTTTTCCGAGGTATTGATTTGTGTTGTGATGTCTTTGGATACATCGAATATGTTTTTGAATACTCTTTGTATTGTTCTTCATTCCATTGTATGTAGACCTTCTCGGTCAATATTTATAGTTCCGCGTATGTTTAGCCTTGTGGGTCCCACGGTGGGGCTCACGGCGCTGTAATATTCCCTGAATAACTTGGGGGTGTTACAGAATATGGTATCAGAGCTTAGGTCTTTGGATACCTAGGCTGTCGGTCTTTTGGGTTGATTGAGTCGTCATTTGTCCAAAGTATCACTACTCTGCCATCATCACAGTGCGACCGGTACTTGTAAGACCTCTTACTCTTCTGGTGTTTACTTATTTGTTTTGCTTCTATTTTTGGTATTCTGGAGAATCGGTCACTTCGATGATGTGCAATTGAATTGTACTTACGTGCCTTGTGTGTTCTTCAGTATGTCAGCTGGTAGGGGATGAGGCCGTGGTCGTGGCCGTGGACGTGGACGAGGACATAGCGCGGCCGTTTCCCTCAGTTCTGTTGCGGGTTCAACGACCAGTCGACTGGCCAGGGGAACAGTGCGGACGTTGGAGTTGCGAATGTACTTCAACAATTGGCTATCCAGATGACCATTTTAGCCCAAACTGTTCAACTGAGTAATCCGAACCCGAACTTGGATGCCTTATTTTAGAATGTAATCCGTATGCACCCTCCACAGTTTGGCGGTGCCACAGACCCGTTAGGTTGGGAAGATTGGCTAGTGGGGTTGGAGAAAATTTTTGAAGCGGTTGATTGCCCCGAAGTAAGGAAAGTGCCGATTGCTCAGTATTTCCTCACCAAGGAAGCCGCTACATGGTGGAAAGTCATCAAGCCACAGGATCGTGTTGCCACGTGGGATGAATTTAAGGAGCTTTTGGAGGCCGAGTTTTGTCCTTGGCCGGTGCGAGTAGGGCTGTTAGCGGTCCGAGTGAACCCGAAACCCGATCATGAACCGGACCGAAATACCCGGGATCGAAACTCACCCGAAAACTAACGAGTTCGGATTCGAGTTCTAAACATTGAACCGAAACTGATAAGACCCGGACCGATAAAACCGAAAAAAAAACCGATAATAAATTAAAAAAAAGTTTATATGTATTTTATAATTTATATATTTTATAGATATATTATTAATATGTTTTGCATGTTTTAAACATAAATAGCATGATGGTCAAGTAATTAAGACACTATACCTTTGAACAAAAGGTCTGGAGTCGAATCATGTAACCCCCATTTATATGATTTATTTTGCTGCTCTTCCTTCATTTTCCTAGTAAAGATCCATCCCACATAGGGCTGTTAGCGGTCCGAGTGAACCCGAAACCCGATCATGAACCGGACCGAAATACCCGGGACCGAAACTCACCCGGAAACTAACGAGTTCGGATTCGAGTTCTAAAAATTGAACCGAAACCGTTATCGGTTCGGACCGGATCTACCCGGTAACCTATCGGACCGGATCCGAATCTGGAGAAAACCAGTCTGAACCGGTCCGATAACAGCTCTAGGTGCGAGAGGGCCGAATCCGAGCCTTTTTCGAGGCTAAACCGCAGAATATTCCTATCTCGCAAGCAATCGTAGAGTACAACCAATAATTGATCCACGTGAAGGATCATGTGAGAAACGAGCGTGATAAGATCTGTTATTTTGATATGTGGATGAATATGGACTTACGGCGGTACATGGCCGGATTTGCTTGTACCACACTGAAGGAATATCAGGACAGAGCTTTAGCCCATGATATGTTAAACCCCGACAATGACACCACGGAGGAATCAAAGAAGCAGAAGGTCACGGGAAATTTTTCTGGCTCTAAGAGTGGCAATTTCCAAAGGTCACAAATGACTAACCGTTCTACCGGACAGTCGTCACGTTCCTCTAAAGGAAAGCGGAGTTTCCGTTCTGCCCCGGGCACCACGAATCGCACGATAACTTGCTATAATTGTGGCCGTCCAGGCCATGTTAATTTGGAGTGCAATTTTCCGCCGTTGAAGTGTCACACTTGCGGACAGATGGGACATAGAGCGGCTTATTGTTCCGAACCAAATCAGACTTTGGACACTCGGGCTTTTGCCCCAGTACCACTAGACCAAGGCGTTAATCAGCGGCAATCTTTTGGTCAATCTCAGCAGAATTTCGGCAGGGGCCAGGGAAGGGGTCAGAACGCTGGAGGGGGAAACGCTAGCGTCGGTTCGGTACAACCACGGGTCTATGAGATACGTCGAATAGACGAAACCGATGCGGCGGTGGCTTCAGGTACGATTCATATCCTATCTCATCCAGTCCGTGTGCTTTTTGATACGGGTGCTACAAATTCTTTTATTTCCTTGGAGTGTGTATGCCGTTTGAATATAACTTGTATGACTGCATGTGATCCCTTCATTGTGAAACTACCTAGTGGGGATAGAATTGTGGGGAACCGGGAGATTAGAGGTTTTTCGGTGATTATATCCGGTATGGAATGGTTATCGAATCTAATTGTAGTTGATATGGTAGGCGAGGACCTGATCCTCGGTGAGGATTGGCTTGATAGTCACCAAGCGATTATGAATTACCGTACTAAGGTTATCACCATGATGACTAAAGACGGATTCGAGTACTCATTTTTGGGACGTAAGTCGGGCCAATCCAAGTTACTTATCAGCGCCATGAAGGCCGTAAAACTTTTGAATAAGGGTTTTACGGGCTATTGGTGTTATGCCTTGAAAACGGAAGGGAACGAAGTCGATTTCTCTTCGATTCCGGTTGTTAATGAGTATCCCAATGTTTTTCCGAATGATCTCCCGGGATTACCGCCAGATCGGGAGATAGGATTTTCTGTGGACTTAGAGCCAGATGCGGCTCCGATTTCTAAGGCACCTTATCGAATGGCACCTTCCGAGATGCAAGAATTAAAGAATCAGTTGGGAGAACTTCTAGAAAGAGGGTACATCAGACCGAGCGCTTCGCCTTGGGGCGCACCTGTTCTTTTTGTGAGAAAGAAGGATAGTTCACTACGTTTGTGCATTGACTACCGTGATCTGAACAAAGTGACCATCAAGAACAAGTATCATTTGCCTCGTATAGACGATTTATTTGATCAATTGCAAGGGGCTCCAATTTTCTCGAAAATTGATTTAAGATCAGGGTATTATCAACTCAGGATGAGGGAGTCCGACGTTTCGAAGACGGCATTTCGGACGAGATATGGGCATTATGAATTTGTAGTTATTCCTTTTGGGTTGACTAATGCACCGACAGTATTCATGCAGTTAATGAATAAAATTTTCATCGAGTATCTCGACAGGTGTGTAGTCGTCTTTATTGACGACATTTTGATCTATTCTCGAGATAAAGAAGAACATGCCTAACACTTGCGTTTGGTACTAGATATTTTGAGAATCGAGCACCTCTATGCAAAATTCTCAAAATATGAGTTCTGGTTGGAAGAAGTTATGTTTCTCGGCCATGTGATTTCGGCCGAAGGGGTTCGTGTAGACCCACAGAAGATTGAGGCAGTGCTAGATTGGGCACCGCCTAAAAATGTTAAGGAAGTTCGTAGCTTTTTGGCCTTGCTGGGTATTACCGTCGGTTTGTCGAGGGGTTCTCGAAACTCGCTCGACCGCTTACGAAATTACTCCAGAAGACCGAAAAGTTTGTTTGGTCGGATGAGAGACAACAGAGCTTCGATGAGCTGAAGAGACGTTTGACTTCAGCGCCGATTTTAACTTTACCACATGGTAGTGAGGGCTTTGCAGTTTATAGTGATGCTTCGGGTCAAGGTCTTGGCTGTGTGCTTATGCAGCATGATAAGACGATAGCTTTTGCGTCACGACAACTAAAGCCGTATGAGATGAATTATCCTACTCACGATTTGGAATTGGCCGCAATTGTCTTCGCACTCAAGATTTGGCGGCATTATTTGTACGGTTCTCCATGTCGGATTTATACTGATCACAAGAGCCTGAAGTATATTTTCAGTAAGAAGGAGCTGAATATGAGACAGAGACATTGGTTAGAGTTGATAAAGGATTATGATTTGGAAATCCTTTACCACCCCGGAAAAGCCAATGTCGTCGCGGATGCTTTGAGCCGCAAATCGGCATCTCTTCAAATGTTCGAGGTTCTTACATCTCAGACGAAGATTCGTCAGGATTTAATCGAGCAAGGGATAGAAGTTTGGCTTCAACGAGTACAGGGACAGTTGTGTACTCTCGAAATTACTTCATCCTTGGTTGACGACATCAATGGGAAACAGTGGAGTGACCCGATGATTTCGCAACTGAAGGAAGATGTAATTAAAGGAAAAGCTCCTGGCTTTATGGTTCACGAAGATAGTATTCTGAGATTTCAGGGCAGGCTTTGTGTTCCGAATGATCTAGAGTTGAGGCGGAGAATTCTCCGAGAAGCCCATGCTACGCCTTACTCAATCCACCCCGGGACGAGTAAGATGTATAAGGACTTGAAACGAAATTTTTGGTGGAACAATATGAAGAACGATGTCACGGAGTTTGTGCTTTGATGCTTGACATGTCAACAAGTAAAAATTGAACATCAACGACCGGCGGGATTGTTGAAACCACTTCCTATTCCTGAGTGGAAATGGGAGGATATCTCTATGGACTTTATCACCGGGATGCCGGTAACTAGAACTGGGATGAATATGATTTGGGTAATCGTCGATCGGTTGACCAAGTCTGCTCACTTTCTGGGTATTAAGGGTACTTGGGGACCAGAGAGATTGGCTCGAACTTTTATAGCTGAAATCGTGAGATTGCATGGTGCCCCTAAGACCATTGTTTCCGATCGAGATGGTCATTTTATATCACATTTTTGGCAGGCCGTTCACCAGGCTTTGGGTACCGAGTTGAAATTGAGCACGTCTTTTCATCCTCAGTCAGACGGTCAGATGGAGAGGACGATTCAGATGTTGGAGGATATGTTACGGGCTTGTGCCCTAGATTGGAGTAATGATTGGGAGC
Organism: Orobanche coerulescens; assembly: GCA_033398695.1. NCBI lineage: Eukaryota > Viridiplantae > Streptophyta > Magnoliopsida > Lamiales > Orobanchaceae > Orobanche > Orobanche coerulescens. The sequence goes on from CM065804.1 coordinate 27,871,051, forward strand.
TCCACTTGCCGTTGATCGAGTTTGCCTACAATAATAGTTGGCATGCGTCCATCAAAATGGCACCGTTCGAGGCACTTTACGGAATGCGATGTAGATCGCCATTATGTTGGGACAAGGCTTCAGAACTAGTCGGAACGGAACCGGATATGCTTTTGGAAACTAAGGAGAAGATTTCCATTATTCGGGACCGGTTGTTGACCGCCCAGAGCCATCAGAAATCTTATGCTGATACTCGTCATCGACCTTTGGAATTCGAAGTGGGAGACCACGTTCTACTCAAAGTGTCGCCGACTAGAGGAGTTTTCCGCTTCGGGAAAAAGGGGAAACTTAGTCCGAGGTATATCGGACCATTCGAGATTTTGGACAGGGTTGGAGATTTAGCTTATCGCTTGGCGTTGCCCCCAGCCTTGAGTCATGTCCATAGTGTTTTTCATGTATCTCAGTTGAGGAAATACGTGCCGGACCCAAGTTATGTTATCGACTATAGTGAGATTGACGTAGCTGAGGATGTTACCTTTCCGGAGATGCCGATGAAGATACTTGAACGTCGTGAGAAGCAACTTCGACACAAAACCATTCCATTGGTTAAAGTGCAATGGTCGAGACATGGGGTTGAGGAAGCAACTTGGGAGACGGAAGAGAAGATGCGATCGGAATACCCCGAACTTTTTATTTCTTAAGTTTCGGGACGAAACTTCTTTTTAGAGGGGGAGAATGTAATACCCGTACTTTTTATTGACTGTTTGACCTTGTCGTTCTTCTTATTTTGTCGCTCTGTAAACTCTTGGTGATGTGGTTGATATTGTTATAGAGTTTCATATCTTGTTTGGATCATGATCGTGTTGTTTAGACCTTTCGAAAGTGTTCCAGGTCATAGAAATAGCGTACGCTAGGCCTAGGCTAACGCACGCTAATTCTGTGTGAGTAGCGCACGCTAGATTTGAGCCGTAGCATGCGCTAAGGGATCAGTCAGGTCAGAACCAGTATCGCGGACTGCTCTCTGGACTGGCGGTTAACGCGCGCTAGGAGTTCGTTACTGCACGCTAATCGTGGTTAGTAGCATACGCTAACATCCGTCTGTAGCGCACGCTAATGGGCTGGTCGGCAGAGGCAGTGAGGTTGTCAGGTTTTCTGGACTATCAGGTAACGTACGCTAGGCTTCGGCTAGCGCACGCTAGAGATAGGCGATTAGTGCATGCTAACGGGGCCAGCAGAATCCACTGGACTACCCGGTGACCTCGCTAGCGCACGCTAATGAAGGAGGCGTAGCGTGCGCTAGAATGGGCGAATATATATTGAACAGTTGACGTCCATTTCGTCATTTTTCATCCTCTTCACTCATTTCCGACGGGAGCAGCTCGGGAGAGACGATTTTGGGTAATTGGAAGCGATTTTTCTTCTAACATCAACATATTTGGTTGGAGATCAAGGATTTCACAACATCTAATCCATCCTAACGTCCAAATCAAGGTAAAAATCCTTAGAACCCTATTTTTTGGGAATTTTGGGGTTTTTCCTAGATTCGTCCGATTTATCCATTTTGAAGCTTGAGAACCTTGAGATTATGATGTATCTATTCCATATACATGCTTTTCCTACTATTTTACGGATTGGGTTGTGCCATTTTCGGACTTGTGAGAGTTTGGGCGATTTTCCAACCTCTAGTTGTTTATCCATGTATTTTTGTGAATCGTAGACAGGTTTCGGGAGTTTCTTCGTGAATTATGAGTATATAGTACTGATTATCATATCCCTTATGAATCGTTTAGGTGCCGGAAGCGCGTTCTTGGACCTAACGAACTCATACTCCTTTCCGTTCAATTTCACGATGTCTCAAAGGCAAGTATATATTTATGATTGTACGTTATCGACTTTGAAAGTAAGGTGTATTAATGACATGATTATTTATATCCACTCTGGGGCGGGCCGACGGGTCCCCTGAGGGTTTCATAGCCTCTTGGTGCGATTCCACGGATGATATGAACGAACCACTCTGGGATGGACCGACGAGTCCTCTGAGGGTTCCGTAGCCTCTGGTGCGGTTCCACGGTATTCATATATGTATTGATGTGATGCTATGAGATTTAGTTATTTCGGAATACTAGTCTTGAATTGATGAATTGACGGTTACCTTTACTTTATTGTCGAGGAGTATTGTGTTTCATACTTGATATACTTGTACTAGCTATTCGACGGCTAACCCCTTTATGGGGGAAATACTTTTTATGTATTTCAGGTTCCAGGAGAGCGGACAGACATGTATCGGGTAGGCATGAAGATGATGGGCAAGTGTGATGCTGTGTATTTCCTCCAGTTATGTTTTGTGTTTCTCCATTCAGTGTTGTTGTACTGGAATGGTTATTGAATAACTCCAGTATTGTTTTCCATTTTCCTTGATGTTTCGGCCTGTGTTTGCCGAGGTATTGATTTGTGTTGTGATGTCTTTGGATACATCGGATATGTTTTTGAATACCCTTTGTATTGTTCTTCATTCCATTGTATGTAGATCTTCTCGGTCAATATTTATAGTTCCGCGTATGTTTAGCCTTGTGGGTCCTACGGTGGGGCGCACGGCGCTGTAATATTCCCTGAATAACTTGGGGGTGTTACACACTTATCACACCCCCAAACTTGAATTCTTGCTAGTCCCGAGTAAGACTCTTTATTATTCACGCTCAAAATAGAAAATAAGACACAAAATAAAAATAATACACACACAAATTAAGAAAAATAATTATATATATAAAGAGAAAAAGAGATAAAATGTTATTTACACAACAACCAGCTTTATACAGTAGATAGAAATGAATCAAGATCCAAACTAAATCTTCTAATGATTTTAAAGTTAAAACACGGTTTTATTTTTGTAATTCCAAAATGCAAGGTTACCCCCCAAAAAATTGATTATTTCTTTTCCACTCGTGATACACACGGCTCCCTTTAATGGTTGCTCTCGATCACTTGCTTATTTTTCGACTCAATATGAAAAAGAATTTCATCGGCGTCATCAAATATTGTGATTGTTCACGAAATTGAGTGTATTGAAATTCAGCCACCAATTAATTCAAATCTGCTCATAATTTACATCCCTTTTAGTGATAGCTTTCACACCATTATTTGCTAACTTGTAGCTCTTTTCACCAACACATTTTCTATCTTTTTTTAGGTGATAGCTTTCACACCGTTATTTGCTAACATGCTCTCTCTTTTCACCAATAATTTTTTCTCCGTGTGAGACGGCAGCTACGCACCAACAATGGTTAGTCCTTTATTTTTCGCAATATTTTTGGACCCCCAAAATTAGGTAGCTATTGCTGCTCAACACTTCTCCCTTTTTTTCCAACTAACCTCCTTTGATCAATGACTTTTTTTTAGGAAATCGAATTTTTGCAGAAAATCGTTTATTAGCTAAGCATGAAAAATCAAAAGCTCTTCAAATTAAGTAAATTTCAGTTCTATTTTTCACCAACCGACTGATTCTTCTTTTCTCAAGGTAACGAATGGCTCGATTATACACGATAACTACAAGGCTTGTAAAGAGATATTAAGGCTCAAAAATTTTGGAATATATAATTTTTTAACCGGTTAAAATAATTTTAGAAGCTTGTATATAGCTAACTTATTGGTGTTATGACCAGATCTAGAAATCTCACAAATCAAAATAAACAAAATAAATATATATAAAAAAAACAAAAAACAAAAAAATCAAAGCTAAATAACAAAAATAATCAAAACACACCACAATAATCAAAGCTAAATAACAAAAATAATCACAACACACCACAACAATCAAAGCTAAACACACCAAAATAATCAAAACACACCACCCCCAAACTTGAAAAAGAAACTGCCCTCAGTTTAAAAAAAAAATAATAATAATAAAAAGCAAGGGAGAAAAGCAGAATACTCCCTGTTATGAAAGTTGATGCTTGAGCAAACGCATTTTTGGATCTGCAAAAAAAATATACGAGGCAAACAACAGAAGAAAAAAGAAATATATACCCGGAAGTATAACACAATTTTTTAAGATGCGCTTCAGCAAAGTCCGAAGAGTCGCCTTACGCTGCCATCAATGCTTTTATTAAAAAACAAATAATAAAAATTACAGCAATAAAATAACAATACATAAATCGTGAATAGATGCGCGTCAAGAGATAAAAAAGAAACTCCTTAAGCTGCCATCATTTAGCACGATTTTTACACACGACAGAAAGTAAAAAAAACAAGAGGTCCGATATGGGTTATCAAAGGGAGAGGAATGAATCCACTTTTCATTTTCTCATGGTAAAATCTTCCATCCAGAAAATATTAGCTAGAGCTGGATCTGGTTGAGGAACGAATTCAATGAGTTTTTTGATTAGTTCTTCTGGTGTTGTGGCAACGACTATGATTCGTTTAGCACGCTCGGAAATAAACCTTTATCAGCAGAGTAGTCGATGAAAGATAGTAAACCATCAAAGAAACCATTGACATTAAGCAGACCTATTGGTTTTTTATGAACATTTAGCTGGGCTCTCGAAAGCACATGAAAAAGTTCCTCAAGAGTGCCAAAACCACCTGGAAGGGTGATAAAGGCGTCAGAATTATTCATCATGTGAGTTATGCAATCTTGCATATTTACAGCTCTCAACTCATCTCCAATAGTTGCCCCAGTGATTTTACTTTCAGCCAGAGGTTTTGGAATTATTCCCAACACTCTTACTCCTTCCATATAGGCAGAAGCAGCAGCGCGTCCCATTAATCCTAGACTTCCTCCTCCGTAAACTACATGAAAGCATTTTTCTCCTAAGGTACGACCCAAGTTGTGGGCTGCTTCAGTAAAGCATGCCTCTGTTCCATATATAACTAGCTCCACCAAAAATGCAGACTGAGTTAAATCTTTTGTGGAATATGATGATTCCATTTTTGAAAAGAAACTTATTTGAGAGAAAAAGAGAAAAGTACAAGTTTGAGGAATGAATAAAAGAAACAAACACAATATTTATTTATAGAAGAAAAATAAGGTACAGATATTTAACAAATATGTGATTGCGCTAATTGCGCTTCAACTACTCAATAGAATAATAAATGCATTTATTGCGTATCAGTTTTTTATTCAGAAAATCTCACCATACGATAAAAACAAAAGATACTTACGCGTATGTACAGTAGTTGTGATTGTGTCTCACATCTTCCTCTGATTTTACGTTCAGAAATGGCTTAAACGCCTTCTAAGAGTCGGGGAGAAGCTTCCCATCTAATTTTCTTACAAATTGGCAAACTGGGTCTTTTAACGTCAGATTCCCAAGACGTTGTTCATATTCTGGAATCAATTGCATCAATTTTTAGACAATAATCATCTATGGAGGTATGATTCAAAGTTTTTAGGACATTGAAGGTGGCATGTTCGTCTTGCACTCTAAGAATTAGCTTTCCTTCTTAGACGTCAATAAGAGCATGTTCGGTTGCAAGAAATGGCCGTCCCAAGATAATAGGAATATCCTGATCTTCCTCCATGTCAAGGATTATAAAATCTGCTGGGAATATATGTAACACCCCCAAGTTATTCAAGGTATATTATAGCGCCGTGAGCCCCGCCGTGGGACCCACAAGGCTAAACATACGCGAAACTATAAACTTGACCGATAAGGTCTACATACAATAGAATGAAAGACGATACAAATGGTATTCAAAACCATAACCAATGAAACCATATACATCACTGCACAAATCAATACCTCGGCAACACAGGCCGGAACATCAAGGAAACTGAAATACAATACTCGAGTATTAAAAATCCATTCCAAGATAACAACACAACGAATGGAGGAATCCAAGAAAATAACCGAGACAAGACACGGTATCACACTTGCCCATCATCTTCATGCCGACCCGATACCCGTCGTCCGCTCTCCTGGAACCTGAAATACATGAAACGTATTTCCCCATAAAGGGTTAGCCGTCGAATAGCTAGTGCAAGTATAACAATATGAAACATGATACTCCTCGACAATAAAGTAAATGTAATCCGTCAATTCATCAATATAAGACTAGTATTCTAATGACTAAAATCTCAAGACGTATGTGAATGCCGTAAAAGCGGTTCGTTCATATCATACGCCGTTACATGTAGGAATGCCGTCAAAGCGGTTCGTTCATTACATGCCAACATTATTTCATATGAATGCCGTAGAAAGCGGTTCGTTCATATCAACCATGGAATCGCACTGGAGGCTACGAAACCCTCGGAGGACCATAGGCCCGTCCGAGTGGCTAGAAATAATCATATCATCAATATTTCATACTTTCAAAGTCGAGAACGTACAATCATAAATGTATACTTGCCTTAATAAACGTTACCGAAAATCCCGAAGAACACGGTTCGACCGAAGCTTGAACCACGAAGAAGACAACGAGCGGAAGGGTTTCGACTTGAGTTCTTCACAAGGATTCCGTCCCTAAGTCATATCAATGATAAATCAACAATCGTACGATGAATAATAATCGTACAACGCACAAACCCCTCCTAGACCTTTTGTCGGGCACCTTGAAGGCGTCGACTAATAACTCAACCAAAACGACGAATCAATACACTCCAACCAAGGAATAACGATGGGAATGATAGAATACACCTAAATCATCATCAATCCATCACTAATCTAAATTACTACGGATTAAAAGGATGAAGTCAAACAAAATCCCCAATTTCCAACACAAAATTCAAAGTGTTCTTGAATAATCTTTCAATAATCCGATGAATACTCCAACAAGACCATAATCATGCGTATATCACTTCATACCTCATGATTTTAACATCCAAAACATCATTACCCAATACAAAATCGAAATCCAAGATGTTGAAGAAATTACCTCTTGAAGATCCAAGCACTATGATTCGAAGAGCACGCGATAGAACGATGATCCGGGCTTAAAAATCGAAAATAGATGAAGAGAAATCACTCACTCAAGTGATAGGTGTAGAAACATCTTCCTCTCAAACCTCCTCTCTCGCCCAAGTGAAGAAATGGGAAAAGTATAGGTTGAATCGCACAAAAAACGCAGATATAGGGGTAATCTGTCATGTGTGCCGCGGCTCAGTATATGTGTGCCGCGGCACAGGCCCAAAATTCGCTCCCAGGGCTCGCGGTGTGCCGCGGCTCAGCCCAGTGTGCCGCGGCACCGGTACTGACGATTTTGGACGAATCTGGAAAATGAGAGTGACTTAGCTATTTCGACCATAACTCCCTCGTCCGGACTCCGATTGACTCACCGTTTGAACCATTGGAAAGCTAACTCGATGCTTTATAATATTGCAAAGATTCAGAATTTTTGGAGTTTCCAAGAATTTACGGTGATTTAACAAAGTCGAACTCATACGTGGAAAAGTCGCTAAAGAACACGGAATTCAACAGAACGATACCGAAACGAACTCGGATGACAAAAAGTGTAGAATTAATCATTCTTGGGATGACGAAACGGTCCCAAGCAAGTTGTCAAAAATGGACTTCCGCCAAAAATAGAAAATTTCCGGGAAACAAAATTACGGGTATTACATTCTACCCTCCTTAAAAGAAGTTTCGTCCCGAAACTTAAAACAGGCAGGGAGAAGAAATATTTCGCCAGGAAAAACTCAACGAGATACACAAGAGCCGAAACTTACGCCCAAACGGCGAATAATCAATATAGAACACAACAATACATTGCCCGAAGGTAAACCAAACCAATGCCGAAAAAGATACGAATTCACAATGCCCGAAGGCTCCAACGGAAAAACCGATACATCACAATGGCCTGAAAGCCGAACAACCCAAAGCTGTAAATCATCACAATACAGATCTCAAAGAAGCAAACGTGACTGTCGGGCATACCCCTCGGCGTATGAACAACCAGTCGCAAATCGTCGGACATATCCAATACAACATGGACTACGAACGATCAATCAATAAAGCTCAAGAGGGACATCACAGTACGCCCGATCCGGAAATGTGTCCGTGCACATGTCCACCCCGTATACGGAATCCAGGATATACGTGTGACAATGTGCCTAATTAGCCTCAAGAACTACGTCTCGTGTGCACGGTCCAATGCGGAAATATCCACGCATGACCGTCGAGTGCCTGGCTAAAAATCCTACACATAACCAATCGGCACGCAGACATGATTCCAGATATGCCACGATACAACATGACAACGAAACTCAAGGGATAAAACATCCAATACGGATCATACGACTCACCAAGTGAACGATGATACACGAATAATGAAAGATCGACACGACCAACGATATTCAAAACAACCATCCTGGGATCAGAATTCCCTAAGGACCGATTAATACGAGCAACGATCACAACACAAAAGTTCGGGAAAATCCTCAACCTTCAACGATCACAAAATTACCGAGTTCACAAAAATAATAGTGTGCTGCCTTGAGTCGGCCAACACGGCAATAATAATCCAACGGATGGGAACTCTCCTCGACAGTCCCAATTCAATACTTCGATTACCGTAGAATGGCCAATCGATAACAACGATACAACGGATGAGAATATCTTTGACAACGGATGGGAATTATCTTCGATAATCCCAATTCAATACCTCGATTACCTTAGAACGGTCAATCGATAATCAATGATACAACGGATGAGAATATCTTTGACAACGGATGGGAATTATCTTCGATAATCCCAATTCAATACCTCGATTACCTTAGAACGGTCAATCGATAATCAATGATACGATAGAATAGATGTCCCGGTGTCTTAAACCGACCACCGAAACGGAGATGACAAAAGGATATATCAAACGTCCCCAATCGGTTAACGCAACATCATAGCAAGCGGTTCGATTCGACGATAAAGATTCAACGATGTCTCAGAACGACATTAATCGCGAACAATAATAATCGATACATCGATACCGCGAACCGGCTATCGATAGCAACTTGCCAACAAGTATCGTAATGCCTCGAACCGGCCTTTTACAAACAACAGTAACATTTGGCATAATTTTCCGACGGGCGACGTATCAATGATCCCCTGATATCAATACAATCATAAAGAGGCCAAGTCCCGAAATGATACACACATTCGTACGCCTACACAATAACATTAGTCTCATTGATTAGTACGAGTATAAAACTTGCCTCGATATCAATACAACGAATCGTTACCAATTCGATCGATTTCGTCTTACGAGTCTCGACCAAGTTAATCTACGAACCCTTCAACCTTAATCGCAACACAAAAGTCATAATCTATGATCAAACATCATATCTTACTGTAAAACGAAGGATTGATAATCAACCGGTTCGATGACGACCAATATCAATACCACCAAACCACGAACTCAATCGTTTCACCATATCTCGACCAATCATAGTCTGAACTGTCCAACTCAGACCCTCACGAATCCATGTCCACAATACGAGCCGAAATCCGATGATCATATCAGCAATCAATTCGGACCAATAATAAGGGTCTAAATATTATCGGTTCCAAACTCAATTCTTAAACACGAATTGACAAGGTTCCCTTCTCGTAAATCCGTAGTTAAAATTTTCCGATGATCATCGTTAATTCTAACCATCCAATTAGTTCAGCATTATAGATAATCATATTAAAAAGGTTATCGAACAATCCAATCACTCGATTTGAATATTTGCTCCGTACGTATGGGCTTCCAAATTCAGAGATGAATAATAGTCTCATCAAGCTCATAATCACATTCGTATTTCCTATACGAATATTATTTCCAACACATAGTTTAGCTCTAGATATGAATATTCCATATTCATTTTCAAAACATCAACACTTCTAAAAATTTTTTTTTTTTCATCACCTCGTATAATTCAAGAGTTCTTCAAGAACATGAAATATCCGAAATCACGTTCAGAACAACATATCCGAGGTATATATCTCCATGTTACCATTTTCTTCATCATGTCATTCATACAATCTCAAGAATCGCAACAAAACCCTTATCACCATATGAAGAAGATCTCAATGATCATATCAACATCCGAAATCTCTTATTACAATTCCAATGAATCTCGTATAGCATTATCACATGATACCATATAATACCTCAATACCGAATACCTTCCCGTACACAATCTTCTATGTACGATTACCACAAAACATACCTCTATCCGGACTTCCTTCCGAAATGTATACCATAGACCAAGAATATCCAAAATGACATCAACAATATCCGAATACTACAATCTTCACCCCAAAACCTTACGGGAGTATTACACGCCGTAAACCCTTCTCACAAGGATTTACCCGCTAAGCACAATTTTCCAAGTCATTTCAAAATGTCAAAAAGATCGATGAAGGTAATATTTTTCAAATACTAAAAAAATCATTTTCCAAATACCGTCAAACGATCAAGGTTAAAATGCCAAAAACTCGGTTTAGGGAATCGGTTTTACAAAATAAAATTTGATTGGCAAAATACCAAAAATCCATTTCAAAAATACTCACGCCGCGGATAAAAGTACTCCAATTTATGCATTTTCATAGAAATAAGACGAACATCAAAATACACGATACCCAACACACTCCCTCCCAAGTAGTAATCCAAAAAGAAAAAAAATGAGCCACTATCAAAGGGATACGAGGATTACCTTGTATGGACGAACCACGAAGGAAGAATAATTGAACTCCATTCCAAGAATCATTAAATCATCATAGTCATCATATGGCCTCAAGAACATCAAGATCTCTATGATTCCATAATCATAATCAACATATTCAAAGCATATCATTATCTTCCTTCAACATAAACCTCATAGAATATGGATAACACAAGAAATCACTTCAAGAATCAACAATAGTTCCATAACCAAGCTCTAATTCCATGATTCCAAGCTCACAATCATGTTAAAAGCGTTTAGAACACTCTTAAAAGTAAAGAGGGACGAGTTTTGGAGAGAAATATCTCGAAGGATCGTGAGAGAAATGAAAGGCAACACTTCAATATATAAATTGCACTCTCATTACGTACGTAAGTGTCCTTTCTTAACGTACGTAACAACTTTAACGTACGTAATCCAATATCCATAACGTACGTAACCAACTCACTGTCTCATTCCGTGCAGTCCATTACGTACGTAACCCATACCATAAAACGTACGTAATATACCAGTTGACTTGCTACGGTACAATGGTTGTGTTACGTACGTAACACGTCCTGTATAATGTACGTAAAACGTACGTTGACTCACCTATCAACATCCTCCGCCGAAAGTGCCGAAACAGGGTCCCACCTGCCGACCAGGACTCGGTTCTGTCCGATGCCTTCGTTACGTACGTAATACCTTAGCCGTAACCATGCCAATCTTACGTACGTAATCTCACCTTATTAACGTACGTAATAATTCCATTCTTAGTCAATTTCAACAATTCCTGTCCAAAGTCATGACATACCAAATACGAGCATACGGCAAAATCAATACATATACTCAATTCAATAACATTTTCAAACGTTCACAACGTCCTCGAGCATAATTAACCATCCACGATATCCAATATATAAACGAAAAAAAATATATCCGGAAAATCGGGGTATTACACTCTACCCCCCTTAAAACTAGGTTTCGTCCTCGAAACTTACAATCACTCGTACAAACAACATTTCAATGGGAATTCAATTTCACCAAGAATTATCGAATAATTCGAACAACATACTTACAAGTCCGCGAAGTCGAAGATCTCCCGTGATACTAGCATGCGACTCCTAAACAAAGTCTCAACATAATACCGATACACACCATTATCGAAATTAGCAACTTAACAAAATCTCAAGGAAGAGTTCACGTCCGTGACCACGGCCACGATTCTTCCTACTTTCAGCCAACAATCTGAAGGGCACATACATGCGTAAGTATAATCCGAATCGCACATTCTCGAAGCGACCAATTTCCAAGAATACCAAGCTATAGACGAAACGATTAAGAAGAATACAAGAAGAGTGAGAGGACTTACAAGTACCGGTCGCACTGTGATGATGGCAGAGTAGTGATACTGTGGGCAAATGCCGACTCAATCGACCCAAAAGACCGACAGCCTAGGTATCCATAAACCTAAGCTCTGATACCATATTCTGTAACACCCCCAAGTTATTCAAGGTATATTACAGCGCCGTGAGCCCCGCCGTGGGACCCACAAGGCTAAACATACGCGAAACTATAAACTTGACCGATAAGGTCTACATACAATAGAATGAAAGACGATACAAATGGTATTCAAAACCATAACCAATGAAACCATATACATCACTGCACAAATCAATACCTCGGCAACACAGGCCGGAACATCAAGGAAACTGAAATACAATACTCGAGTATTAAAAATCCATTCCAGTACAACAACACTGAATGGAGGAATCCAAGAAAATAACCGGAGACAAGACACAGTATCACACTTGCCCATCATCTTCATGCCGACCCGATACCCGTCTGTCCGCTCTCCTGGAACCTAAAATACATGAAACGTATTTCCCCCATAAAGGGGTTAGCCGTCGAATAGCTAGTGCAAGTATAACAATATGAAACATGATACTCCTCGACAATAAAGTAAATGTAATCCGTCAATTCATCAATATCCGTCAATTCATCAATATAAGACTAGTATTCCGGAATGACTAAAATCTCAAGACGTATGTGAATGCCGTAAAAACGGTTCGTTCATATCATACGCCGTTACATGTAGGAATGCCGTCAAAACGGTTCGTTCATTACATGCCAACATTATTTCATATGAATGCCGTAGAAACGGTTCGTTCATATCAACCATGGAATCGCACCAGAGGCTACGAAACCCTCAGAGGACCATAGGCCCGTCCCGGAGTGGCTAGAAATAATCATATCATCAATATTTCATACTTTCAAAGTCGAGAACGTACAATCATAAATGTATACTTGCCTTAATAAACGTTACCGAAAATCCCGAAGAACACGGTTCGACCGGGAAGCTTGAACCACGAAGAAGACAACGAACGGAAGGGTTTCGACTTGAGTTCTTCACAAGGATTCCGTCCTGTTGTGTCAAGTTTTAACACCTTCCGACCGGCGATCGCCTCCGACGCCGAGCGACCGACTTACTGCCGAGCGACCAAGGCGAGTCTGCCGACCAGCGATCAGGCGACCGAGCCCTAACCCAGCGGACATGCTAGACTGGCCAACCGAAGGTCCCAGGACAAGTCCCGGTGCCGAGCGATCGACCTCAGATACGATCGTCTCTCGGTACTCTCGGCCAAACTCTGGCGACCGACATCTGGCGACCCTCTATCGGCATCTGCCGATCGACCCTTGGTGACCGACCATTGGCGACCTGCCCTTGGTGACCGACCATTGGCGACCTGCCCTTGGTGACCGACCATTGGCGACCTGCCCTTGGTGACCGACCATTGGCGACCTCGGATGATCAGCCAGGGACGACCGCTCATGTCGATCACCACCGATGGACATCCAGTCGGCGAAGGCCGAGCCTCAAGACTAGCACCATGTGCAAAGGCCGGGACAAGATCCGCGAATCCCGGGCCATTGACCACAATCTGGCAGATTCTCTCCACCAGCCGACAGGCCGCCGAAAGCTGTCAGTAGGGCCGCATGTTGGCCCGGCTCCGACACGTGATGGCTCCTTATTGGACCGCCACTGCACCGCCATTGGACTTTATTCGGACAAACACCTCTTCCTTGGACTTTAGCCCGACAGCCCAGGAGATCGGCAGATTATTATATTGGCCGACAGGCGGTCGGCAGATTATTCTAATGGCCGGCAGACGATCGGCCACTACAGGACAGGACCCGGCTGCCCCTATATAAGCAAGGCACCCTGCACTTGGACACTCCTTCAGCAATATCGCGATTCAAGCACACCATACAGAAGCAAAATACTTGCACTTGGCTAACATCCAACTCTTGGCAACAGCTTTCTTTCGGTCTTACTTCTCCCGGTCTTTTCTCCTCGAGCAGATTATCGGCGGGACGAAGAACACCAAGCTTCGCTCAAGAGCCGGATTAACAGAGTCTTTTTACACTCATTGTATTTAGATTTCTCTCATTAATACTTGTATCCACGAATATTTGTATTAATAACATCTCGCGAGAGCATTCAAGCCCGGGCCTAACAAACCCGGCAAATCTTGTATTATTTATCTTCTCTCGGAAGTGCTCCCGCAACTGTTGTTTGTTGTCCGTCTTCCAGCAGTATTAATCTTCGGATAAATATTTTGGGCAACAACAATTGGCGCTAGAAGGAGGGCCCCTCCAACCCTCGAATTTTTATACTTACCGTTCCGAAGAACACTCACTGTTCTCGGGGCAGATATTTGAAGTGACACTCACTGCACTTCAAAAGAAATCCTTCAGAAATCATGTCTTCCGCCTCCGCGTCGAAGAAGGCGATCAGTGGCCAAACCCCTGTTCCGTCCCGGTCGAGCGCGGCCGATGGTGGAAGGTAGCCGCCGATCGAGACGCTCGATCCGTCCACGGGCGGCGGCCCAAGCCTCTCGCTCGATCGGTTCGAACCAAGGAACAGATCGAAGGCCTGGCCGTCTACGAGCGACGGAGTGCTCTCGACGCGCCTCCGGCTACCGCCCCGGTCTCTCGCCGGAAGATCAAGCGGAAGCTCAAGGCACTCTCGCCGAGCGAGCGCCAAGAGGCTCTCGCCCGCAAGAAGAGGCGCTCGCGGCCTGGGCACATCTGTCTTGATCGCACAGGCGGTGACCCGACACAGCGGCCGGGCGGTCGGCCCGGCTACGAGGCAGCGGATTTGGTGTCCGTTACCGGGAGCTCGGCTACCGGCTCCCACAAGGCGATCCGGCCGCGGCTCCGCCGCGATTCCCGAGGTCGGCAGCAGTGGGGTCCGGAGGTCGGTACACGATCGCCTCGGCCCCCGCTCCCAAAGCCGATCCGCAAGCAGCCGAGCCGCGGCGATCGCCGCAATGCAACATCAGATCGACGACGTGAAGGCGCTCCTGCAATCCGGGGCAGGCGCCACCAAGACGATCGCCGCGCCGAGCGAGCCGCTCGCGATCGACATCGAGCTCGCCCCGGTGCAGCACAAGATCGCCCCTCCTCAGACACCCGTGTACCAAGGGCGATCGGACCCCCAAACACACCTGCACAAGTTCAACATCTACATGACCGGGTGTGGGGCATCGGACGCGACCCGGTGCCGAATGTTCCCTCTGACGCTAGACGACCTCGCCCACCGGTGGTACACCTCATTGCCACCTCGGTCCATATGCTCCTTTAACGAGCTGGCGCACGTCTTCACGGAATACTTCGCCACCAGGGCCGCTCGGCCAGAAGGTCCCCATCGCATGTGGCGGATCAGGCAAGGAGAACAGGAGTCCGACTCGGACTACATCGACCGGGTTGACATGATCATCCTCAACGGCGAGCCCGTAGCGATGAGACCGCCCTCTACGCGGTCTAGGAGGTTTTCGGGGCTTCTCGCCTATGTTCGGGCATCTCACGAAGACCCTACCGACGACCTACGCAGCCTTTCGGGCGAGCCGCGAATTTCTGTCCAGGCAAAGGCTTCTTCTTGGCCTAGGAGTAGAACGATCGGCACCCGCGCGACGACCTCCAGTCTCCCATCCCGATCGCTACTACCCAGCAGAGCCGGAGGACTCGATCCCCGCCTACAGTCCATTCTAACATGAGTGACTAGCCGCCGCCCGATCGCCAATTTCGACCTACGAATAAAGCGATCGGCCGCCGAGCGACGATCGCCATTCTTCCGGCCAGATCGCAACATCATCAGCAACCCGGTGGACACGATCGCCATCTACAGTCCAGCATATAACATGACGGACTAAGGCATAAGATCGCCTCCACCACACATCATAAAGCCATGGCCCTGGCAGTCGATGGAACCGGCTGCTTCGGCCATGCAAGGTCCCTTTCGGCCGAGATCGCCCGCCCTTCGTTTAAATACGAGGTCGGCATAGTCGGAGGGCTCTCCAACATTAATCAGTGGACTCATTCCACAACCCCGTCTCAACGTACACCGTCGAGGTCGGCCATCTCCATGGCTGGCCGAGGTGGAAGCAGAGCTAACAAGCCGCGGGCGTGGAGTTGATTCATCCGACGCTGCCCCGCGCAAGGACTCCTCTAGACCGAGACCGCACGCCTTTCGTTTAAATACAAGGCGAGGCGCAGCCTACCAGAGGACCCTCATAATAAAGTGAGTCACGAGGCACTCATTGTCTTTGTGCACCAAGACACGGTCATGGGGTCGGTCCATCGATCTCCGCGACTGTGCACGATTCCTCAAGCAAGCGAAACCACCAAGTTTCCGTGGGGGATCGGCCAATGTTGTTTTTGCAGGTACAAGACCGAAAGATAGCTAGCCAATCGATCATGATAGCCCAAGTCCGAGTCCTAAGTCAGCTCAGATCGCCCGTCCTCATCCGTACATGATCACCAGCAAGAACCACCTCGCCCCATGTCTTCAACATAGGAGCAAGCTGGGGGGCAATTGTTGTGTCAAGTTTTAACACCTTAGGCCGGCGATCGCCTCCGAGGCCGAGCGACCGACTTATCGCGAGCGACCAAGGCGAGTCTGCCCGACCAGTGATCGGCCGAGCCCTAACCCAGCGGACATGCTAGATCGCCAACCGAAGGTCCCAGGACAAGTCCCGGTGCCGAGCGATCGACCTCGGATACGATCGTCTCTCGGTACTCGGCGGCCGACTCTGGCGACCGACATCTGGCGACCCTCTATCGGCATCTGCCGATCGACCCTTGGTGACCGACCATTGGCGACTGCCCTTGGTGACCGACCATTGGCGACTGCCCTTGGTGACCGACCATTGGCGACCTCGGATGATCGGCCGGGGGCGTTGCTCATGTCGATCACCACCGATGGACATCCAGTCGGCGAAGGCCGAGCCTCAAGACTAGCACCATGTGCAAAGGCCGGGACAAGATCCGCGAATCCCGGGCCATTGACCACAATCTGGCGATTCTCTCCACCAGCCGACAGGCCGAAAAAGCCGGTAGGGCCGCATGTTGGCCCGGCTCGGACACGTGATGGCTCCTTATTGGACCGCCCACTGCAAGCCCTTTGCATTGGACTTTATTCGGACAACCTCTTCCTTGGACTTTAGCCCGGCCAGGAGATCGGCAGATTATTATATTGGCCGACAGGCGGTCGGCAGATTATTCTAATGGCCGGCAGACGATCGGCCACTACAGGACAGGACCCGGCTGCCCCTATATAAGCAAGGCACCCTGCACTTGGACACTCCTTCAGCAATATCGCGATTCAAGCACACCATACAGAAGCAAAATACTTGCACTTGGCTAACATCCAACTCTTGGCAACAGCTTTCTTTCGGTCTTACTTCTCCCGGTCTTTTCTCCTCGAGCAGATTATCGGCGGGACGAAGAACACCAAGCTTCGCTCAAGAGCCGGATTAACAGAGTCTTTTTACACTCATTGTATTTAGATTTCTCTCATTAATACTTGTATCCACGAATATTTGTATTAATAACATCTCGCGAGAGCATTCAAGCCCGGGCCTAACAAACCCGACAAATCTTGTATTATTTATCTTCTCTCGGAAGTGCTCCCGCAACTGTTGTTTGTTGTCCGTCTTCCAGCAGTATTAATCTTCGGATAAATATTTTGGGCAACAACACGTCCCTAAGTCATATCAATGATAAATCAACAATCGTACGATGAATAATAATCGTACAACGCACAAACCCCCCCTCCTAGACCTTTTGTCGGGCACCTTGAAGGCGTCGACTAATAACTCAACCAAAACGACGAATCAATACACTCCAACCAAGGAATAACGATGGGAATGATAGAATACACCTAAATCATCATCAATCCATCACTAATCTAAATTACTACGGATTAAAAGGATGAAGTCAAACAAAATCCCCAATTTCCAACACAAAATTCAAAGTGTTCTTGAATAATCTTTCAATAATCCGATGAATACTCCAACAAGACCATAATCATGCGTATATCACTTCATACCTCATGATTTTAACATCCAAAACATCATTACCCAATACAAAATCGAAATCCAAGATGTTGAAGAAATTACCTCTTGAAGATCCAAGCACTATGATTCGAAGAGCACGCGATATAACGATGATCCGGGCTTAAAAATCGAAAATAGATGAAGAGAAATCACTCACTCAAGTGATAGGTGGAGAAACATCTTCCTCTCAAACCTCCTCTCTCGCCCAAGTGAAGAAATGGGAAAAGTATAGGTTGAATCGCACAAAAAACGCAGATATAGGGGTAATGTCATGTGTGCCGCGGCTCGGTATATGTGTGCCGCGGCACAGCCCAAAATTCGCTCCCGGGGCTCGGCGGTGTGCCGCGGCTCAGCCAGTGTGCCGCGGCACCGGTCAGCGATTTTGGACGAATCTGGAAAATGAGAGTGACTTAGCTATTTCGACCATAACTCCCTCGTCCGGACTCCGATTGACTCACCGTTTGAACCATTGGAAAGCTAACTCGATGCTTTATAATATTGTAAAGATTCAGAATTTTTGGAGTTTCCAAGAATTTACGGTGATTTAACAAAGTCGAACTCATACGTGGAAAAGTCGCTAAAGAACACGGAATTCAACAGAACGATACCGAAACGAACTCGGATGACAAAAAGTGTAGAATTAATCATTCTCGGGATGACGAAACGGTCCCAAGCAAGTTGTCAAAAACGGACTTCCGCCAAAAATAGAAAATTTCCGGGAAACAAAATTACGGGTATTACAATATAAATTTATCAACCTTGATAAACACATCTTCTATTATCCCATGTGGATATTTGATTGACCGATCGGCTAATTGCAGTGAAACTGTTTTTGCTTTTGCTTCTCCCAAGTTTAGTTTGTTGAAAATTGACAGGGGCATCAAATTGATACTTGCCCCTAAATCACAAAGAGCTTTGTCAATATTCACTTCACCAATTGTACATGGGATTGTAAAAGTTCCCGGATCTTTTAGCTTGGATGGCAACTTCTTTTGTAGTATTGCGCTACATTCCTCTATTAGCACGACAGTTTCATATTCTTTAAGCCTTCGTTTGTTAGAAAGAATATCTTTCATAAATTTGGCATAGCTTGGCATTTGTGCTAGAGCATCGGCAAACGGTATGTTGATGTGTAGCTTTTTGAAAATTCCACAAATTTGCCGAATTGCGCATCGAGCTTGTGATTCTTCAACCGTTGAGGAAAATGGATAGGTGGAACATAAGATTTTGCAGCAGCTGGACCTTTTTGAGATGAAGGTCCTGATTCAGATTCTTTTTCTATTTCTCGACTTTGTTTATTTTTTTGTTTTTTAGATGATTTTCCACAGAAATCTCGAGCAATTGCACTCCACTTCTTGTTGTGATAGCCTGGACACTCTCCCTTGGATTTACTTCGGTATTGCTAGGTAACATGCCGTGGGATCTTTCGGAAAGTATTTTGGCCATTTGGCCAACTTGTGTCTAGAATTTTAATTGAAGCATCATTGCGTTGTTGATACTTCAGTTGTTGTTCGACTAGCTTCGTGATTGCTTCTTCCCACCCAGGCTTCTATTTTTGATGCGTTGGATTCAACGCATTGTTGTTGTTTGCATAAGAAAAATTTGGATGATTTTTGTGTAACACCCCAAACTAGGCGGATATTACAGTGTCGTGGACCCCCGACTGGGACCCACCAGGCGAACGAAATTAATAAATTGCACAATACAAATGTAGTACCGAACCACATTACATTATCAATTACTCCGAAAAGGAGTTTCATGTACAACACACCCAGGGAAACACTGAATACATGTATATTTTATATGAAGATAAAATATACATCACTTAACAAATGACAATCCAAAAGGAAGTGCAGCGGAAAATACATAACAAGAAAATGTGAATGAAATGAAGAGACTGGAGCCCCGTACTAGTATCACTGGGACTCCTCGCCATCGACGTTCTCTTCCCATACTTTTGCCTTGCCATGACCTAAAAATGATATCCCCAACGAGGTCAGTTACACAGAACAACAATCCTCAAGAGTTGAACAATATACAACAATCACATGAATGAATTAAGTATTTGAGTTGAATAATCAGTATCACAGTATGCCCGAATGAAATGTGTGAGTGCACAAGTAACCGAGTGTCTGGAGCACCGCATATACACCCGCAACTTGGCCTAATTAGTCTCACGGAGGTACTTTACCGTGTGCACAGTCTAAATGTGTCCGGAGTCCCGCATATACACATGACCATAGTGGAGTATCATAGTATGCCCGAATGAAATGTGTGAGTGCACAAGTAGCCGAGTGTCCGGAGCCCCGCATATACACCCGCAACTTGGCCTAATTAGTCTCACAAAGGTACTTTACCGTATGCACAGTCTAAATGTGCCCGGAGTCCCGCATATACACATGACCATAGTGGAGTATCATAGTATGCCCGAATGAAATGTGTGAGTGCACAAGTAGTCGAGTGTCCGGAGCCCCGCATATACACCTGCAACTTGGCCTAATTAGTCTCACGGAGGTACTTTACTGCATGCACAATCTAAATGTGTCCGAAGTCCCACATATACACATGACCATAGTGTGCCCGATTAAAAATTCCACACATACGCTACCCGGCCACGAAACACAATCCCGGAAGGTCACAAAAACAAAAGCGACCAAGATGAGAGGTAATGAATAAAATCCGATAAGGCTAAAGAATGACTCACCGAGATGACATAATGATACAACGAGTGATGGATTAAATGAAAATAATTTGGAACTGTCGTTACTCGTGAGTTACATGATTAGTTGATGGTTACAAGTCTCCACATGAATGATATATTATGAGTGAATTACATGTATGAATGAACAACAACGTAAGGAATGAATATTCCTTTAACCGAGTAAGAATTTACTTACACAACACCAGTGAAGAATGTCCTTCCTCGAACAAATGTCCTAAAAGAAATGTCGGTCGCTCGAACAACCTTGAATAACACAATTACCAATAATCTGCTCAATATACATATAAAGTACGATTATAACTAACTCAAAACGTCGATATGACAAAACCAAGTTCATTGGGGCATTACAACAAACACGTTGTAAACAATCTTTGATTGTTTACAATAAACCTCCATTATATCCATACAAACCTCCAAGGAGTGATTCAATCCAACAAAACATCTTCAACACACTCAATAATCCAAAATGAATACACAATTCGAGATTACATCGACATCTAATCGAAAACCCCAAAATCCAAATCAATATTCAAAATGTTCTTCAATAATCCCTATTAATCCGATGATAATCCTTAACAATTCATAATCACAAGTATATCACTTCATATATCATGATTATCACATCCAAAACATCATATCCCAACTCAAAATCGAAATCCAAGATGTTGAAGAATTTACCTTTGGAGATCCAAATACTTCGATCCGGTGAATTCGTGTTAAATCGACTATCCAAGCTTCACAAACGAACGAAGATGATGAAATACGGATGTTTAAAAATCCGAACTTTAAATAAAAACATCCAAACTTTAAATAAAAACATCCGCACTCTGGTTGAATAGGTCCACAAATGTCCCCTTGAATTCTTTGTAAGAAGCGAATGTTTTGTGTTGAATCTTTAGCAAAGGACGGAGAAGGTATCAACTTTGCTAGTGAACAGGCTTTACAAAACAATTTATGGGCAATGGAAATTTCCACCGAAGCCTCGGGATTTACGAAAGATGCACCGTCAACCTAATCAGGGCGTGCGTTCTTTAATCCCAGTGATATGGTATCAAGATCACTCATATCAATGCCGATATCGAGTGGTGCTTCCAATCGTTTTCTGAACTTGAAAAACGGCTGGCCATGTGAGTTTTTCAAAATGCGAATCATCATATCGCGTCCAGGGTGACCGAGTCGGTCATGCCATAGTTGGTATGTTTAGGAATCACAAAGTTCGTGACTTACAGTGTAGAATTCAATAACCCTTATTGTAGTCTGGTATAAACCACTACTTAGACTCATAAGTTTCTCGAGAATGCGGCGTCTTCCGCATTATGCTAGAGTAACACACAAAAATCCTATCCCATTCTCATAGTGTGTATCAAGGTGATAACCGTTGGCACGGATGTCCCTAAAACTTAGCAAGGTTCGGTTTGCTATTGGGGTATAGAGAGCATTTGTGACATTAATATGCGTACCATTAGGTAGCAAGAAATGAGCAGGTCCCATCCCTTGAATTACTTGGGAGGACCCAATCATTGTTGTCACTGAGGATATATATGACACAATATCCTTAAATAATTGCCTATTCCAAAGAATAGTCTGGGTTGTTCCACTATCAGCAAGGTACTTAATTTCACCACGAGACATCTACAATAAGACATGAAACTCGATTAGTCTTGTGATGAAAGACATAGCGGAAACTCATTAACTTCAAGTTTGGGGAAATTTGACCAAGTTGGTTAGGATCAAAGTTAGCACAATCGCTGGAAATAATTTCCGTATAGCTTGACCTTTGTTCACTAAAACAGCGATAACTTCTTCGTTAAGAAGCCTATGGATGAACGTTCAATTGTTCTGGAAACTAGACTTCCGTATATTTCTGTCCATATGTTGTGCACTTTCTGGATCATTAAACTCAGATTTCAGTGATCGTTTCAACTTGTTATTTTGGTATTTCCCTATTGTTAAGTGATAGAGCAAGGTTGAAGTCTTTTTCAAAGGCATTATTGTTGATACAATACTATGGCCATAGGAGCATTTAAAAATTTCAAATGCATCGGGGTGTTCGATTTATATCTCGACTAATTATCCTTTCAGTAACTCCAACTTGGTAGACTTGCAGAGAAAGTAGGAATGTCGGTACAGCTAAGGCTATTTAAAAACCACTGATTCCGTTTGAACTTTCAAAGCATAAACAAATACCAAGGAGGATGCGCCTAGTCTTGATCAAAAGTTTTGATGAAATCCACCAATGTATCAAATTAACCAAGCAATTCTTTACTGAGTAATTGTTTTGTGATAAACCAAACATGCTTTTGAAGGGAAAAATAAAATTCATTTTTGCACAATCAAAGCAATTAAAAGAATTTTATTCATCATGGCCAACTTTATTACATTCATAGAAAATCCCAAAATAGTTCTCGAAAGAAAACTAGAAACAAGACAAAACATAACCAAAGCGTAAAAACTAGTCAAATTACAATGATCTAGTCAAAGTCAGCAACATCCAAATGTTGGTCTTTATCCGCAATGGTGAGAGGAGGGATCTCAATATGGTTCACCTCCGTATTCTCATAATCTTCCTCCATGTAATTTGACTCTTGAGTCAAGTACTGTTTATAGTGCTTGTAGTAATCTTGGATGTTCTTTGGCGCATTGCAATTGCGGTAAGTATGCTTCTTTGAGCCGCAAGTATAGCAATTATGGCCTTCTTTTGGAGTGGTTCCAATCCCTGCGGCAGGAGGCGGTCCACGTGGTTGGGCTCCACTAGGACCCGTGGCCGAGCTGTAATACCCGTACTTTTTATTGACTGTTTGACCTTACCGTTCTTCCTGTTTTGTCACTCTATAAACTCTTGGTGATGTTGTGGATATCGTTTTTGAGTTTCGTATCTTGTTTGGGTCACGATCGTGTTGTTTAGACCTTGCGGAAGTGTTCTGGGCCAGAGAAATAGCGTACGCTAGGCCTAGGCTAACGCACGCTAATTTTGTGAGAATAGCGCGCGCACTAAGGGATCATTTAGGTCAGAGCTAGTAACTCGGACTGCCCTCTGGACTGGCGGTTAACGCACGCTAGGAGTTCGTTAGCGCACGCTATTCGTGGTTAGTAGCGTACGCTAACATCCGTCCGTAGCGCACGCTAACGGGCTGGTCGGCAGAGGCAGTGAGGTTGTTAGGTTTTCTGGACTATCAGGTAATGTACGCTAGGCTTCAGCTAGCGCACGCTAAAGCTGTCGCATAATGCACGCTAAGCCATAGCGGTAGCGCACGCTAAGGCTTGAGCAGGGCAGAGGACGATGAGTTCGACTCCGATCGACACCACTTTTTGGCTAGCGCACGCTAGAGAAGGGCGATTAGCGCACGCTAACGGGGCCGGCAGAAGCCATTGGACTACCCGGTGACCATGCTAGTGCACGCTAATGAAGGAAGCGTAGCGTGCGCTAGGCTGGGCAGATATATATTGGACAGTTGACTTCCATTTCGTCATTTTTCATCCTCTTCACTCATTTCCGATGGGAGCAGCTCGGGAGAGATGATTTTGGGCGACTGGAAGCGATCTTTCTTCTAACAACAACGTATTTGGTTGGAGAACAAGGATTTCACAATATCTAATCCATCCTAACGTCCAAATCAAGGTAAAAATCCTTAGAACCCTATTTTTGGGAATTTTGGCGTTTTTCGTAGATTCGTCCGATTTATCCGTTTTGAAGCTTGAGGACCTTGAGATTATGATGTAACTATCCCGTATGCATGTTTTTCCTACGATTTTATGTATTAGATTGTGCCGTTTTCCAACTTGTGAGGGTTTGGACGATTTTCCAACCTCTAGTTGTTTATCCATGTATTTTCATGAATCGTAGACGGGTTTCGAGAGTTCTTCGTGTAATTTGAGTATGGATAATTGATTATCTTAGACCTACCGAACTCATACCCTTTTTCCATTCAATTTCTCGATGTCTCAAAGGCAAGTATATATTTATGATTGTACATTCTCGACTTTGAAAGTAAGATATATTAATGGCATGATTATTTATATCCACTCTAGGGCGGGCCGACGGGTCCCCTGAAGGTTTCGTAGCCTCTTGGTGCGATTCCACGGATGATATGAACTAACCACTCTAAGATGGACCAACGAGTCCTCTGAGGGTTCCGTAGCCTTTGGTGCGGTTCCACGGTATTCATATATGTATTGATGTGATGCTATGAGATTTAGTTATTCCGGAATACTAGTCTTGAATTGATGAATTGACGGTTACATTTACTTTATTGTCGAGGAGTATTGTATTTCATACTTGATATACTTGCACTAGCTATTCGACGGTTAACCCCTTTATGGGGGAAATACTTTTTATGTATTTCAGGTTTCAGGAGAGCGGACAGGCAGGTATCGGATCAGCATGAAGATGGTGGGCAAGTGTGATACTGTGTCTTTCCTTCGGCTATGTTTTGAGTTTCCTCATTCAATGTTGTTGTACTGGAATGGTTATTCAATAGTCGAGTATTGTTTTCTACTTTCCTTGATGTTCCGGCCTGTGTTTGCCGAGGTATCAATTTGTGTTGTGATGTCTTTGGATACATTTGATATGTTTTGAATACCTTTTGTATTGTTCTTCATTCCATTGTATGTAGACCTTCTCGGTCAAAAATTGTAGTTCCGCGTATGTTTAGCCTTGTGGGGCTTACGGCGCTGTAATATTCCCTGAATAACTTGGGGGTGTTACAGAATATGGTATCAGATCTTAGGTCTATGGATACCTAGGTTGTCGGTCTTTTGGGTCGATTGAGTCGTCATTTGCTCATAGTATCACTACTTTGCCATCATCACAGTGCGACCGGTACTTGTAAGACCTCTTACTCTTCTGGTGTTTCCTTATTCGTTTTGCTTCTATTTTTGGTATTCTTGAGAATCGGTCACTTCGATGACGTGTGATTGAATTGTACTTACGTGCCTTGTGTGTTCTTCAGTATGTCAGCTGGTAGGGGCCGTGGCCGTGGGCGTGGAAGAGGTCGTGGCGCGGCCGTTTCCATCAGTTCTATTGCAGGGTCGACCAATCCCAGTTTGTCGAACTCAGTGCATCCTAACACCGAAAGTCAGCACGACCAGTCGAATGGCCAGGGGAACAGCGCGGACGTTGGAGTTGCGAATGTACTTCAACAATTGGCTACCCAGATGACCATTTTAGCCCAAACTGTTCAGCTGAATAATCCGAACCCGAACACGGATGCCTTGCTTCAGAATGTAATCCGTATGCACCCTCCACAGTTTGGCGGTGCCACACCCGTTAGGTTGGGAAGATTGGCTAGCGGAATTGGAAAAGATTTTCGAAGCGGTTGATTGCCCCGAAGTGAGGAAAGTACCGATTGCCCAGTATTTCCTCACTAAGGAGGCCGCTACATGGTGGAAAGTCATCAAGCCACAGGATCGTGTTGCCACGTCGAATGAATTTAAGGAGCTTTTGGAGGCTGAGTTTTGTCCTTGGCCGGTGCGAGAAGGCCGAATCCGAGCCTTTTTCGAGGCTAAACCACAGGATATTCCCGTTTTGCTGGCGATCGTGGAATACAACCAACAATTGATCCACGGGAAGGATCAAGTGCGTAACGAGCGTGATAATATCCGTTACTTTGATATACGGATGAATATGGACTTACGGCGGTACATGGCCGGATTTGCTTGTACCACACTGAAGGAATATCAGGACAGAGCTTTAGCCCATGATATGTTAAGCCCCGACAACGATACCGTTGAAGAATCAAAGAAGCAGAAGGTCGCGGGAAATTTTTTTGGCTCTAAGAGTGGCAACTTTCAGAGGTCACAGACGACCAACCGTTCTGCCGGACTGTCGTCACGTTCTAATAAGGGAAATAGGGGTTACCGTTCTACTCCGGGTATCACAAATCGCACGGTGACTTGCTACAATTGTGGTCGTCTAGGCCACATTAATTTGGAATGCAATTTTCCGCCATTGAAGTGTCACACGTGCGGATAGTTGGGTCATAGAGCGACTTATTGTTCCGAGCACCACTTGACCAAGGTATAAATCAACGACAATCTTTTGGTCATCCTCAGCAGAATTTCGGCAGGGGACGGGGACGGGGTCAGAACGCTGGAGGGGAAACTCTAGCGTCGGTTCGGTACAACCACGGGTTTATAAGATGCGCCGAATAGATGAACTCAACGCGGCGGTGGCTTCAGGTACCATTCATATTTTATCTCATCCAGTTCGTGTGCTTTTTGATACATGTGCTACACATTCTTTTATTTCCTTGGAGTGTGTACGCCGTTTGAATATAACTTGTATGACTGCTTGTGATCCCTTCATTGTGAAACTACCTAGCGGGGATAGAATTGTGGGGAACCGGGAGATTAGAGGTTTTTCGGTGATTATATCCGGTATGGAATGGTTATCGAATCTGATTGTAGTGGATATGGTAGGCGAGGACGTGATCCTCGGCGAGGATTGGCTTGATAGTCATCAAGCGATTATGAATTATCGTACTAGATGACTAAAGACGGATCCGAGTACACATTTTTGGGACGTAAGTTGGGCCAATCCAAGTTACTTATCAGCGCCATGAAGGTCGTAAAACTTTTGAATAAAGGTTGTACGGGCTATTGGTGTTATGCCTTGAAAACGGAAGGGAAAGAAGTCGACTTCTCTTCGATTTCGGTTGTTAATGAGTATCCCGATGGTTTTTCCGGATGATCTCCCGGGATTACTGCCAGATCGTGAGATAGAATTTTCTGTGGACTTAGAGCCAGATGCGGCTCCGATTTCTAAGACACCTTATCGAATGGCACCTTCCGAGATGCAAAATTAAAGAATCAGTTGGGAGAACTTCTGGAAAGAGGGTACATCAGACCGAGCGCTTCGCCTTAGGGCGCACCTGTCCTTTTTGTGAGAAAGAAAGATGGTTCACTACGTTTGTGCATCGACTACCGGGAGCTAAACTAAGTGACCATCAAGAACAAGTAACCTTTGCCTCGTATAGACGATTTATTTGATCAATTGCAAGGGGCTGCGGTTTTCTCGAAAATTGATTTAAGATCCGGGTATTATCAACTCAGGGTGATAGAGTCTGACGTTCCGAAGACGGTATTTCGGACGAGGTATGGGCATTATGAATTTGTAGTTATGCCTTTTGGGTTGACTAATGCGCCAGCAATATTCATGCAGTTAATGAATAAAATTTTCATTGAGTATCTCGACAGGTGTGTAGTCGTCTTTATTGACGACATTTTGATCTATTCTCGAGATAAAGAGGAACATGCCCGACACTTGCGTTTGGTACTAGATATTTTGAGAACCGAGCACCTCTATGCAAAATTCTCGAAATGTGAATTCTGGTTAGAAGAAGTTATGTTCCTCGGCCATGTGATTTCGGCCGAAGGGGTTCGTGTAGACCCACAGAAGATTGAGGCAGTGCTAGATTGGGCACCGACTAAAAATGTTAAGGAAGTACGTAGCTTTTTGGGCCTTGCTGGGTATTACCGTCGGATTGTCGAGGGGTTCTCTAAACTCGCTCAGCCGCTTACGAAATTACTCCAGAAGACTGAAAAGTTTGTTTGGACAGATGAGAGACAACGGAGCTTTGATGAACTGAAGAGACGATTGATTTCAGCGCCGATTTAACTTTACCACATGGTAGTGAGGGCTTTGCAGTTTATAGTGATGCTTTGGGTCAAGGTCTTGGCTGTGTACTTATGCAACATGATAAGACGATAGCTTTTGCGTCGCGTCAACTAAAGACGTATGAGATGAATTATCCTACTCACGATTTGGAGTTGGCCGCAATTGTCTTCGCACTCAAGATTTAGCGGCATTATTTGTATGGTTCTCCTTGTCGGATTTATACCGATCACAAGAGCCTGAAGTATATTTTCAGCCAGAAAGAGCTGAATATGAGACAAAGACGTTGGTTGGAGTTGATAAAGGATTACGATTTGGAAATTCTTTACCACCCCGGGAAAGCCAATGTCGTCGCGGATGCTTTGAGCCGCAAACCGGCATCTCTTCAAATGCTCGAGGTTCTTACATCTCAGACGAAGATTCATCAGGATTTAATTGAGCAAGGAATAGAAGTTTGGCTTCAACAAGTACCAGGACAGTTGTGTACTCTCGAAATTACTTCGTCCTTGGTCAACGACATCAAAGGGAAACAGTGGAGTGATCCGATGATATCTTAACTGAAGGAAGATGTAATTAAAGGAAAAGCTCCTGGCTTTACAGTTCACGAGGATAGTATTCTGAGATTTCAGGGCAGGCATTGTGTTCCGAATGCAAAAACCACGAAATATACCATGAATCCGTAGGAAAACTAAGAATATCAACAAGACTAATCATATTCATCATGAATTAACCAACAAAACAGAACGAATCGGACGAAAACGTGAAAACCCCCAAATCCCGCCCCAAAATAGGGTTCTATAAGATTTACCTTGATTCAAGAGGTAGAAGATGATTAAATGATGATAATCTGGTGTTAGAGACTCAAGATCTTGAATAGATGATGAAAATCGCCCCACTTCTAAGTTTCCAATCGCCCAAATCGCCCAACTCTCGGCAGAGAAAAGAAAAGGAGAATAAATGGACTATTCCGGGTCAACTCTCTGGTTTTTATAACCAGATGGTTATTAGCGTGTGCTAACAATTACAAGTTAGCGTGCGCTATCGAGTAATAACCCAGTCCAGAACGCTAACACCCCAGTTCAGAATTTTAAGTTTTGGACCGTTAGCGTGCACTAGCAGGAATTAGCGTGCGCTAACGGCCTCTCAGTAGCACGTGCTATCGGGCCATAGCGTGCGCTACCTGGACATCAGCTGAGTCCAGAAGTAAACTACCCAGTACTGGGCTGTCACGTTAGCGTGCGCTACCGGACACCTACCGCGCGCTAGACCTCAACAATAACATGCGCTAGACAAACATAGCGTGCGCTAAACCGTTAGTCCAGAGGACTGAGATCAAAAGGCTCACTGCCACTGCCAGGGCTCAACTCGCTAGCGCGCGCTACCAACAAGCGTAGCGTGCGCTACTGAAGGATGCTTAGCGTGCACTATACAATAATATTAGCGCACGTTAGGTACAGGATAACAACGGTCCTAAACACCGAAACACGACCGAAGCATCAAACGGAACAACACAATATGCATGATAACATACAATGGATTTACGGCAACCCCGAAATGGCGGTTCCGAACAACAATTATGAGAATCGGATTAATAAGCGACGGAGAAGCCAACAATTGCGGAATTGATTAAAATAAATCCGAAAATAAGTATTCCCTAAATACACATACAGTTACACATGAGCCATCAAGACAAGAAAAACACCAAATCGAGAAAGTACTGGGAAAAGAAAAATGCGGATATTACATTATATCCCTCTAAAAATAAGTTTCGTCCCGAAACTTAAGAAACAAACAACTTGGGGTACTTAGCATGCATGATATCCTCGGTTTTCCAAGTTGCCTCCTCGACACCATGACTCGACCACTGCACCTTGACCAAGGGAATGGTCTTATGCCTCAGCCGCTTCTCACGGTGCTCCAAAATCTTTAAGGGACGCTCCTCGAAAGTAATAATCCTTAGCGATATCAATCTCACCATAATCGATGACGTGACTAGGATCTAGAACATATTTCCTCAACTTGGAAACATGGAAAATGCTATGAACGTGACTCAAGGCCGGAGGTAATGCCAAACGGTATGCCAGTTCACCGACTCTCTCGAGAATCTCAAAAGGCCCAATAAATCTCGGGCTCAACTTTCCCTTCTTCCCGAAGCGGAAAACCCCATTTGTCGGCGACACCTTTAGCAAAACGTGGTCCCCCACCTCGAATTCCAAAGGTCAACGACGAACATCATCATACGACTTCTGTCGACTCTGAGCAGTCAGCATCCTCTCGCAAATAAATTCCACCTTCCGCCTCGTCTCCATAACGATATCCGGTTCGGTCCCAACCAAATCGGATGCCTCATTCCAACAAATCGGTGATCGGCAATGCCGCCCGTAAAGTGCCTCATACGGTGCCATGCGAATCGAAGCGTGCCAACTATTGTTGTACGTGACTCGAGCATTGGTAAATGCTCCTCCCAGTCACTGCTCCAATCGAGAGCACAAGCGCGCAACATATCCTCAAACGTCTGGATAGTGCGCTCCGATTGCCCATCCGACTGAGGATGAAAAGAAGTGCTCAGACGCAAACGAGTACCCAACGCCTTATGCACTGTCTGCCAAAAGTGCGATACGAAACGGCCATTCCGATCCAAAACAATAGACTTCGGAGTACCATGAAGTCTCACAATCTGCAACACCCGAGCCAGCTTTTCCGGACCCCAAGTATCCTTGATGCCCAGAAAATGTGCCGATTTGGTCAGACGATCTACGATCACCCAAATCATATTCATGCCCGATCTCGATCTCGGCAGGCTCGTGACGAAGTCCATCGAAATATCCTCCCATTTCCATTCCGGGACGGGAAGCGACTGCAATAACCCAGCCGGTCGCTGATGCTCGATTTTGACCTGCTAACAAGTCAAACATCTCGCTACAAACCACGCGACGTCCTCCTTCATATCATTCCACCAAAAATTCCTCCTCAGGTCCTTGTACATCTTACTCGAACTATGATGAACGAAGTAAGGCATAGCATGGGCCTCTCCCAAAATACTGTGCCTCAATTCCAAGTCGTTCGGTACACAGAGCCGACTCCGGAATCTAAACACACCATCCTCGGGAATCACAAACCCAGGGGACTTCCCCTTGAGAACATTTTTCGAATCTGAGAAATCATTGGATCCTCTAATTGCTTTAGTTTAATTTCATCGACCAGCGAAATCTCTAAAGCGCAAAGTTAACTGACCGCTCTTGGCAATAAAATCTCAACATC
This sequence comes from Orobanche coerulescens, assembly GCA_033398695.1. Lineage (NCBI taxonomy): Eukaryota > Viridiplantae > Streptophyta > Magnoliopsida > Lamiales > Orobanchaceae > Orobanche > Orobanche coerulescens. The sequence continues at coordinate 27,902,640 of CM065804.1, forward strand.
CAACCCTATCAAAACCCGCTGAAGCTCAGATTGAGACGTAAGGATCTCAAGTGTCCTCAACGCAACCGGTTTCCGACTCAAGGCGTCGGCCACGACTTTCGCCTTGCCCGGATGATAAAGGATTTCGAGGTCATAATCCTAAATCAAATCCAACCACCTCCTCTGCCTCATATTCAACTCCCACTGAGTGAATATGTACTTCAGACTTTTATGATGGGTAAAAATCCGACATGCAGAGCCAAAAAGATAGTGACACCAAATCTTGAGCGCAAAAACAAATGCCGCTAACTCCAAATCATGAGTAGGGTAGTTGAGCTCGTACGGCCTCAACTGTCTCGACTCCTACGCAATGGTCTTGCCGTGCTGCATCAATACGCACCCAAGACCTGACCCAAAGCATCACTATAAACAACAAAACCCTTGTTGCCACACGGCAACGCCAACACTAGGGCTGGAGTTAAACGCCTCTTCAGCTCCTCAAAACTCGCCTGCCTCTCGTCATTCCAGACGAACGTCTCGGACTTCTGGAGCAATTGTGTAAGTGGCCGAGCTAGTTTCGAGAATCCCTCGATGAACCTACGGTAGTATCCAGCCAAACCCAAGAAACTACGGACTTCCTTCACATTCTTAGGCAGTGCCCAATCCAACACTGCCTCGATCTTCTGCGGATCCACACGGAATCCCTCGGCTGAAATCACGTGACCTAGAAACACCACCTACTTCAGCCAGAACTCACATTTCGAGAACTTCGCATAGAGTTTCTCGGTCCTCGAAATGTCTAATACCACTCGCAGATGATGCACGTGCTCCTCCTCGTTCCTCGAATAAATAAGGATATCGTCAATGAAGACCACGACACACTTATCCAAATACTCGATAAAGACCTTGTTCATCAACTGCATGAACACCGCCGGCGCGTTGGTTAACCCGAAGGGCATGACCACAAACTCATAGTGTCCGTATCTCGTCCGAAAAGCTGTTTTCGGAACATAGGACTCCTTCACCCGAAGTTGATAGTACCACGATCTCAAGTAAATATTCGAGAATACCGCCGCTCCCTGCAACTGATCGAACAAGTCATCAATCCTCGGCAAGGGATACATATTCTTGATGGTCACCTTGTTTAGCTCACGATAGTCGATACATAAACGCAGTGAACCATCCTTCTTACGCACAAACAGAACCAGTGCGCCCCAAGGCGAAGCGCTCGGTCGAATATATCCCGACTCAAGAAGTTCACTCAACTGCTTCTTCAACTCAACCATCTCGGAAGGTTCCATGCGATACGGTGCCTTCAAAATCGGAGCCGCACCCGGCTCTAACTCGATAGCAAACTCTACCTCATGGTTCGGTGGCAAACCCGGTAACTCATCAGGAAAAATGTCAGGAAAATCACTAACAACTGGAATCGATGAAAGCTCGACTCCACCACTCTCCACCTTCAAGGCATAGCACCAATAACCAGTACACCCCTTTCGCAGGAGTCTCATCGCCTTCAAGGTGTTAATAACATACTTATGGTTTCCCCCCTTTCGCCCTGCAAAAGAGTGCTCGGTGCCATCCTCGGCTAACATAGTGATGATTCTCGTGCGGTAGTTCATAATCACACTATGTTGCTCGAGCCAATCATCCCCGAGAATTAAATCGTCACCCTCAATACCCACAACAATAAGATCAGAGAGCCAAGCCCTATCGCAAATAAACACAGAACAGTCTTGGACCTCCTGATCACCAACGATCCTATCAACGCTAAGAAGCTTAACGATGAAAGGTTCACAAGGCGTCAAATAGTTGAGACCCAAACAGCGCACACAACCCAAGGAGATGAATGAATGCATAGCACCCGAATCGAAAAGCACACCGACAAGATGAGAATGAATATGAACGGTACCTGTAGCTACGGTGGCGGCTGGGTCATCGGCCCTCCTCATCTCCTAGACACGTGGGTGGGCGGATCCAACACTGGAAGCTCCCCCCTTAGCGGGCTAACCCGGACCTCTCCCTCGACTAGCACTCAGCGGAGATTGAGAAGCAAATGATTTTTGATTCACACTTGGTTCCCTAGGTGCTGGAATGGAAACCCGGGCACCAAGAATTCTCTCTCTTTCGGCACAGAAAGCAGCTTTGTGGCTCGGCTGGCCACACCAATTACACGTCAGCAAAGGGCTCGGATAATTATGACTGATGTGGCCTGGCTGGCCACAGTTAAAACACTTCACATCTCGAGAAGGAGTACTGGTAGTTCCCTAGAAACCCCCAGTAGAACGAGTGGGACCACCACCAGTGGGAAAGTTAGCAGAATGGGATTTCTACTGACCCCCACCCTTGTGGCCCGAAAAAATCCCGGTGGATTTCTGCTTCTTGCTCTCGCGGACCGCCTCGCTGGCCGTCACAGACATATCGTAAGCAAGGGCTCTGCTATGATAATCCTTCAAGGTAGTGTAGACGATCCCAGACATGTAGTCACGAATCGACAATTTCATCCGCATGGAGAAATGGAAAATCTTGTCGCTCTCTTCTCTAACCTGGGCCTTCACGAAGCCCAACTCCCGGTTGAAATCATCAATAGCCTAAGAAACAGGAATATCCCGAGGCTGAGCGTCAAAGAAGGCATGGACTCGAGCCTGTTTGACCGGCCACGGACAGTATTCGGTCTCCATCAAGTCCTTAAACTCGTCCCATGTAGCAGTGCGGTCCCTGGGCTCAATGGCCTCCCACCAGTCAGTAACATCCCAGGTGAGAAAATACTGGGCAATAGGGACCTTACGGTCCTTGGGACAGTTGGTGGCAATAAAAACCTTGGATATTTCCTTGATCCACCCCTCCCAGCCAATCGGGTCTGAGGCTGCCGAAAACTGAGGAGGATGCATCTTGATGACATCTTGAAGCCAACGGTCTGCTCCGTCCCGAGTAGCATGGGCCGGATTCAGGTTCTGAACCGCCTAAGCTATCGTCGCCATCTAATTCACCATTTGTTGCATAACAGCCGCAACACCAAGGTCGGCGCCATCCTAAGTAGAAGCATGGCTATGATGATCACCGGTATTGCCGGCTCCAGAAGAATGCGACGTGGCCGCCTCACCGGCTGTCCCATATCCCCGGCCGCGTCCACCACCACGACCACGATCACGGCCTCTTCCGGCATCCATACTGGTGTTAAGTAAGTAGCAAAAGCCATACGATGGTAAGTACAAGAAGAGAAACAATCACAAATCAAGAATCAAATGTGCGATACAAGGAAACAAGGAACAGAGTAAGGAAAAACTTACGAGCACTGGAAGCACCGGAATCATGGCAGCGTGACAACGATGTGCAAAATGAAACATAACAAGACCCCAAAAAACGACAAGCCTAGGTATCCATAAACCTAGATCTCCGATACCATTTTTTGTAACACCCCCAAGATATTCGAGGTATATTAAAGCGCCGTGAATCCCTACATGAGACCCACCAGGCTAAACGGCCAACATACTCATCGACTCGCGGAATCAACAAAATAACACCTCGTCATAGAGACGAAAACAAAATAATCAACCCGGTTCAACCGGTCAAACACAACCCAACCATCCAACACCAACATAATAGACAAATATTTCAATCCAAACATACCAAAACTCCTAAGTACTCGAGTACTTCTATTAGTTTACAAATAGGTAATCGCATCAAAGGACAGAAAACCATAAAAACACACTCATGCACAATCATCAAGCATGGCCGTCATCCGCGTACTGGTCCAGCGCTCGTTCATCTCGATGAACCTGACCTGAAATTGATAAAACAAATTTCCCCAAAATGGGTCCCCCAAAGTGTAACACCCAAACTAGGCGACAATTACAATGCCGTGGACCCCCAACTGGGACCCACTAGACGAATGAAAATTAATGACTTAAATAATATAATTGTAGTACCGAACCACATTATATTATCAATTGCTCTGATGAGGAGTTTCAAGTACAACGCACCCAAGATAATACAGAATACATGTATATTTTATATGAAGATAAAATATACAACATTGAATGAAAATGGGTATCCAAACGGAAATCTGCAGCGGAAATAAAATGAAGAAAACATGAATGACTGAAAAGGACTGGGGCCCCATACTAGTATCACTGGGACTCCTCGCCGTCAACGTTCTCTTCCCGTGCTTTAGCCTTGTCATGACCTGAAAACAACATCCCCCAACGGGGTCAGTTACACATAACAACAATCCTCAAGAGTTGAATAGACACAATCATGATATATTGTAATTATGAAATTAAGCTGAAAAGGAGCATCATAGTACACCGGTAATGGTATGTGCAATTGCACAAGACGAGTGTCCTGACACATCCGCCCTTGTACCTAATTAGTCTCACGGAGGCACGTTACCGTGTGCACAGCCCATTGTGTCGGTGAACCCGATCACATGACTATCATGTGCCCAACTAAAAATTCTACACATCCCCACCCGGCCATGCAATATGAACCCAGAAGGCCACAAGAACAAAAGTGACCAATGGACATTAAAGAATAACAATCCGACAAGGGTCAAGAATGACTCACCGAGATGAGATATTAATGAAATGAATGGTAGCTCATTAAAATGATCGGAACCGTCGTTCCTCGTGAATTGAATGATTAGTTTGATAATTACAAGTCTCAACATGATTATTACACCATGAATGAATTATGATTATGAATGCACAACAACGACAGGAATGAATATCCTTTTAATCGAGTAAGAATTAATTTACACAACACTGGTGAAGAATGTCCTTCCTTGAACAAACGTCCTAAAATGAGATGTCGGTCGCTCGAACAACCTTGAATAACATAATTACCCATAATCCGTTCAATATACGTATCAAGTGCGATTATAACTAACTCAAAACGTCGATATGACAAATCCAAGTTCATTGGGGCATTAAAACAAACAGGTTGTAACCAATCTTCGATTGTTTACAACCAATCTTCGATTGTTTACAACCAATCCTCAATTATATTAATACCAAACCTCCGACGAGTGATACCACTCAACAAAACATCTCCAACACAATCAAGAATCCAATATGAAAACCCAATTCGAGATTTCAACAACATCTAATCGAAAACCCCCAAATCCAAATCAACATTCAAAGTGTTCTTCAAATAATCCTTCAACAATCCAATGAATATTCATACAAACTCATAATCTTATGTATACGTCTTCATATATCATGAATAAAATGTCCAAAACATCATATTCCATCATAGAATCAAAATCTAAGGTTTTGGAGAAAATTACCTTTGAAGATCCAACCTCTTCGATCCGGTGAATTCGTGCTAAATCGAATATCCAAGCTTCACAAATGAATGGAGATGATGAAATCCGAACACACAAGTGTTTGATGATGAAAAATCCCTCCCTCAAACTCTCTTTCTCTCGGAACCAAGATGAAGAAGTGGTGAAATGAGCATAAAAATCCCGTCCAAGTCTTTAAATACAGCACCGAGTTACGGCCGTAACTCACCTCTCTTACGGCCGTAACCTTCCAAGGTCAACGGCGTTACGGCCGTAACAAAACCCTCCTTACGGGCATAACTTAGCTTTGTCAAAAAAACATCATGTCCAAACTGCTCGGATTACGGCCGTAACAAGACCTTATTTATGGCCGTAACTTCTATCTTTACAGCCGTATCCTGAAGATCTTACGGCCGTAAGTTGGCCTCATCCAAAACATCTATAAACTAACGAATGCATGTTACGGCCGTAATGCATGATCAGTTACGGCCGTAACTCACTGCTGGAAGTGACAAAAATCCGACAACTCCGTCTTCTCGTTACAAAAGGTGAATGATCTGACATACAAATTAAGTCCCATAACATGTGATATGTGATACTTCCAATACAAGACTACCAATCACGATGATTATGATAATACTCTTGTCTCGATTCTCAAACGGAGATGAATGACGATCGGTAACTGGTACACGGCTAAAATACGCCAACGAAGAATACAAATGAATGAATCATGAATGATGAATGATTATTAATGAGTGAAACTTACTTAGTGACAGTTACTGAATGATAATTACTGAATGATAATGAATGAATTACAACCGGGTATTACATAGTCCCCTTCTTAAAAAGAGTTTCGTCCTCAAAACTAAGGGTCAAACAACTCGGGATAACTCTCCCGCATACTATCCTCGGTTTCCCAAGTATCCTCTTCGACTCCGTGTCTAGACCACTGAATTTTAACCAAAGGAATAGTCTTGTTCCTCAAATGTTTGATTCGCCGCTCTAAGACTCGTATAGGACGCTCCTCATACGAATGATCATCCGCGATCTCAATTTCATCGAACTGAAGTATGTGACTCAGGTCGGCAACATACTTCCTCAGCTGAGAGACGTGAAACACATTATGAATTCGGCTCAACGCCGGAGGTAAAGCCAATCGATAATCCAGACTGCCTACTCGATCCAAAATCTCAAACGGTCCAATGAATCTCGGACTCAACTTTCCCCGCTTCCCAAAATGGAAGATACCTTGACTCAGGGATACCTTGACTAAAATGTGGTCACCTACCTCAAACTCTAATGTTCGACGACGATTATCTGCATAAGATTTTTTTCGACTCTAAGTAGTCAACAAATGACTCCTGATCAAAGCTACCTTCTCGCGGGCGGCTATAAGCATATCGGGCTCAGTGCCGATTGATTCTGATAAGTCATCCCAACACAAAGGAGATCGACAACGACGACCGTACAAGGCCTCGTAAGGTACCATCTTAATCGAAGCATGCCAACTGTTATTGTATGTGAACTCGATCCACGGTAGTTGGGCTTCCCAATAATCTTTCCAATCGAGGACACATGCACTCAACATGTCCTCCAATGTCTGAATACTCCTCTCTGATTGTCCATCGGACTGAGAATGAAAAGTTGTGCTGAGATTAAGCTGAGTTCCCATAGAACGATGAACTGATTTCTTAAAATGTGACACGAATCGCCCGTCACGATAAAAAACGATACTCTTAGGAGTACCGTGCAATCTCACTATCTCTTTGATGAAGAACTAGGCAAGTATCTCGAGACCCCACGTATCCTTAATCTCAAGAAAATGAGCCGAATTAGTTAAACGGTCCACAATTACCCAAATTGTATTCATGCCACGACGACTCGTCGGAAAACTCGTGATGAAGTCCATTGAAATATCCTCCCACTTCCACTCTGGAATAGGAAGCGGTTTCATCATACCTGCCGGTCGTTGATGTTCTATCTTGACTTGCTGACAGGTTAAACATCTCAAAACAAATTCTGCGACTTCTCGATTCATATTACTCCACCAGTAATTTTGTTTCAAGTCTTTGTACATCTTGCTAGACCCCGGATGAATGGAATAAGGGGTAGCATGAGCTTCTCTCAAGATCGAGTTTTTCAACTCGTCATTCTCCGGTACGCATAACCGATTCTTAAATCACAAAAGTCCATCCTCATGGACCACAAATACAGGGGCTTTCCCCTGAGCCACATCATCTCGGATGCGCGACAAAAACTGGTCTGAACCCTGATTCACTCTGATTGCCTCCGCAAGTGGTGATGAAATCTCTAACATACAAAGTTGCCCTTGTACTCTCTGTAACCAGACCTCGATCTCGGGTCTTAGAAATTCCTGTTGAAGTTCCCTCTGAACTGTTAAACGAGCAAGCATTTGCTCTTGGACAGATTTACGACTCAAGGCATCGGCGACCACGTTTGCCTTGCCCTGGTGGTACAGGATCTCAATATCATAATCTTTGATTAGTTCCAACCACCATCTCTGTCGCATATTTAATTCCTTCTGAGTAAATATATACTTCAGACTCTTATGATCGGTGAAAATCTGACAGGTGACGCCATAAAGATAATGACGCCAAATCTTCAACACGAATACCAGGATGCTAGCTCTAGGTCATGGGTCAGATAGTTGACCTCGTAAGGTCTCAGTTGCCGTGAAGCATAGGCAATAACCTTCCCATTCTACATTAGTACACATCTGAGACCGTGTCCGGACGCGTCACTATAAACCACGAATCCTTTCGTCCCTTGCAGTAAGGAAAGGACGGGTGCTGAAATTAAACGGCTCTTGAGTTCGTCAAAACTCTGCTGACATGCGTCGGACCACATTTATTTCTTATCCTTTCGCAAAAGGTTTGTCATTGGTTGAGCGATTTTATAAAATCCTTCCACAAATCGCCGGTATTAGCCTGCTAATCCGAGAAAGTTTCGGATTTCCTTAACATTCTTCAGAGGTTGCCAATCTCGGATCACCTCCGTCTACTGAGGGTCGATACGTACACCGTCTGATGAAATTACATGTCCGAGAAACGTCACCTCGGACATCCAGAACTCACATTTGGAAAACTTTCCATAGAGTTGCTCTCGTCTCAACACGTCGAGAACCTGATGAAGGTGAACCTCGTGCTCCTCTCGGTCACGAGAATAAATCAAAATGTCGTCAATGAAGACAACCACAAACTGATCCAAGTAGTTGATGAAAACCCGATTCATTAACTCCATGAACACCGCAGGTGCATTAGTTAACCCAAACGGCATTACCACAAACTCATAATGACCATAGCGTGTTCGAAACACCATTCTAGCAATATACGACTCTCTAATTCGCAACTGATGATACCCAGATCTTAAATCAATCTTGGAAAATACTGAAGCTCCCTGAAGTTGATCTAATAGATCATCGATACGGGGTAGAGGATATTTATTCTTAATCGTCACCTTATTCAACTCCCGATAATCGATACACAAACGAAATGAACCATCCTTCTTCTTGACAAATAACACTGGTGCTCCCCACGGAGACGCACTCGGTCGAATATAACCTTTTTAGGACAATTCCTCCAGTTGATTCTTCAACTCCTGCATTTCGGCCGGGGCCATCCGATACGGTGCCTTCGATATTGGAGACGTACCAGGCTCCAACTCAATCGTGAATTCCACATCTCTCTGTGGAGGCAAACCAGGTAACTCTTCTAGAAATACACCGGCATATTCTCTCACTACCGGAATATCCGCCAACATTATTGATGATTTCTCGGTCTTGGTCATATAGCACCAATAACCGACACACCCCTGTTTGAGTAATTCTACTGCTTTCATCATATTAATGACTCTACCGGAACAGCATTCGACTCCATCGTCTGAAATGATAGTGACCATACGCTTGCGGACACTAATAATGGCATCGTGACGATCCATCCAATCAATACCCAAGATAATGTCACCTCTCGGTAAATCTACCACGATCAAGTTTGCCAACCAAACACGGCCATTAATCTGAATCGGACAATTCTCAATCTCATGATCCCCGATAATTCTTCTACCGTCAGGTAGGCCAATGATATAAGGTTCACAACTAGTAGTACTATCCAGATTAAGTCTACTCAAGCATGACTCGGAAATGAACGAATGTGATGCACCAGTATCAAAAAGAGTACACACAGGTTGAGATAGAATTTCGAGTGCACCTGAGATCATCTGGGCCTCCGGATCATTGGTCCTCTTCATCTCATAAATTCAGGGCTTGCCGGCCCCCAAACCAGACGCTCCCGTCTGATAGCTTTTGCTCCGCCTTTTTTTTCTCCCGTCGTCTTGAATGACGCAGACTGAGTGTCCTGATTCTGAACTGCTGACTGCCTCCGGGCCTGAGATATCGCCGGAGTAGGTTTGGCGTCCCTTCGGAAAAAATGGGCCTTATGCCCAGCAATCCCACAGTTATGGCACATGATAGTCTGTCTCGGACACTTGGTGCTGAAATGACCCTGTTCTTTACAGTTGAAATAGGTGATGGCCGGAATGGCCGCTCGGGACTGAGATTCTGCGGGTCTGGGTGCCATAAGAGGTCGCTAAAAGAAAGTAGAGCCTGCACGAGGCTTCTTGAAAGTTGCCTGACTGCCTTCAGACTGATTACGATTCTTTGATTTCTTACTAGCAGATGAAGGTTGTTGCTTAGCCATCTCCTTAGCAGTAAGCTCATAAGTAAGAGCTTTCTCGATGAATTCGGCCAGGGTGGTGCAATTGTGATTAAGCAACTGCATTCGCATACGAGGTTTCAACCTCTTGCTGAAATACTTGATCTTGTCCGCCTTTGAGTGAATAATAGATGAGGCGAAAGGAAGTAGCTCCTCAAATTTCTCGGCGATGGCGAGAACATCATCGTCCGCTGAGGGGTCGGAAATGAGTAATTATAATAACTTGGCCTCTCTGAGTGGGGCCGGATAATACCTCTCCATCATGAGGATCTTGAACTGATCTCAAGTACAAGATCCGTCGGTGGGCTTCAATGATAACCACCATGAGTGAGCGCTCTTACCCAGATAGCAAGCCTCAACTGAAACTTTGTGCCCTTTGGGACACTCCACCATAGCAAACAACTTCTCGAAATGCTCAAGCCAGTGAACAATATTCACCGGCTCAGACGAGGCCTCAGAAGTAGGTGGTCTTTGGCGAGAGATGTCGCCAATAATACTGCTTACACTCCTCTCTTGCCCCTGAGGTGGCGGCGGAGGAGCCTGTTGATTCTGAGCGGTTGAGTTCTGCATCCTCTCCATGAAGCGTGCCATCTGTGTCATTTGGGCCATCATGCCCTGCATAAAAGCGAGTGGATCAACCCAAACACCCTCAGATTGAGCTGTGTCCAGGGTACGACTCCCTGACAGTGAGTGGTCATTTCCGGGTGAATGAGTGGCAGCGTCGCTGCTCGATGAATTAGCATTATTCCTTGCATTCGCGCGTGTATTCACACGAGCTCCCGGGTTTCGGCCCGCACCGCGGCCTCTTCCCCTTCGTCCTCTAACAGCTCTTTCCATACTGAAGTGGGAAAGTCACAAGATAATTATAGATCTCGCATGAGTACCGCATTATGATTACGTTATGAAATGATGATAATGAGCATACGCGCTTTAACGCAATGATAACATGAATGATCAACTGAGGTGACATGATTATCTGACGAAATTCTTGAAATGATTATCTTGAACAAGTTAACAAGATTAATGGTATGATCCTTAAGATCAACAACTGAGTAGTGAAATGAACTGAGTGAGTAATGAGTTAACATGATCGACATGATCAAAATGAAAATGATGATTGCGGATTGTTGACTGTTGAATGATGAATGAGTGATTCTTACTGCCAGAAATTATACCATGGCGTCAGAAATCTTACTGTTCTTTGGTCTCAGGGGCTTGGCTCTTGCACAGGTCACACGTGATGTGAAAGTCCAATGATACTAGTCTGGTGAACGATGATTTCAATGAGACATGACTCGGAAGGTAGTATTCAAAACCATTCTCTGATACCAACTCTATAACACCCCAAACTAGGCGACTATTACAGTGCCGTGGACCCCGATTGGGACCCTCTAGGTGAATAAAAATTAATGACTTAAATAATATAATTGTAGTACTGAACCACATTATATTATCAATTTCTCCGATGAGGAGTTTCAGGTACAACACAAGATAATACAGAATACATGTATATTTTATATGAAGATAAAATATACAACACTGAATGAAAATGAGTATCCAAACGGAAATCTGCAGTGGAAATAAAATGAAGAAAACATGAATGACTGAAAAGGACTGGGCCCCCCTACTAGTATCACTGGAACTCCTCGCCGTCAACGTTCTCTTCCTGTGCTTTAGCCTTGCCATGACCTGAAAACAACATCCCCCAACGGGGTCAGTTACACAGAACAACAATCCTCAAGAGTTGAATAGACACAATCATAATATATCGTAATTATGAAATTAAGCTCAAGAGGAGCATCATAGTACACCCGTAATGGTATGTGCAAGTGCACAAGACGAGTGTCCGGACAAACCCGCCCTTGTACCTAATTAGTCTCACGGAGGCACGTTACCGTGTGCACAGTCCATTGTGTCGGTGAACCCGATCACATGACTATCATGTGCCCGACTAAAAATTCCACACATCCCCACCCGGCCACGCAATATGAACCCAGAAGGCCACAAGAACAAAAGTGACCAATGAACATTAATGAATAACAATCCGAAAAGGGTCAAGAATGACTCACCGAGATGAGATAATAATGAAATGAATGGTAGCTCATTAAAATGATTCGAACCGTCGTTCCTCGTGAATTGAATGATTAGTTTGATAATTACAAGTCTCAACATGATTATTACACCATTAATGAATTGTTGGAACAATATTTTTAAATCATTTTATACATTTTGATGATGCGTTATTTAACCAAAATTTACTTAACATATTTTTCCTTCAGTTAATGTACGTAAACGGACCTTTTATAACGTACGTAACAATCACAGTTTTTGCAAGATATTTTATACAGGTAACGTACGTAACTCATTCAATATAACGTACGTAACGTTTGAACATTATGGCCGTTGCAAAAAGTCATTAGCCATTACAACAAGTCTTCACATTCAACGGATCTCTGACTGGAAGTTAACGTACGTAAGCCTATCTTGCGTAACGTACGTAATGAATCTCATCGGTTGTTTCTGTCCTATTTCTCCCAGTTCGTTATGGACGCTACACAAGCCATATAACGTACCTAGCAAAGATAACAGACGTAATCTAGGCCGCATAACGTACGTAAACTGTGCAACTGTTCCAACGGGAAATTCAGCTCATGAAGGCTATAAATAGCACACTTCAAGGATTTGGAAATCACACAAGTTATCTGAGCTTACAAGCATACTCAAGCTATTCCAACTAAATATTTCGAGAGCTATACATATTCCATATTGTGATACGAGAAGATTTGCTCTATTATTTCTAATCTATATTCTTGTATCAAAGAGCGATATATCGTATAAAGTCGAGTTCCTACTCGCATTTGTTTTACTGTAAAGGTTATCTTGTACCCGGAAAAACAAGAGAGTTTTAGTGAGGTTGTTCTTGAGCCCGGAAATCAAGAAATTGTACGAGTTGGCACTAAACTAGAAAGTGCATTCTAAAGTTCTAAGAAAAGTCCTAGTCGATAAAACTAGGTAGGGGATGTAGGCTTCGTTAATAGCCGAACCTCTCGAACAATTTCTTGTGTTCTTTCTTTTCTGCATTTTACTTACTCTGATATTTTAGCTTCCGCACAAAAAGAGTTCAAAACTCTTATCCGCACTATTCAACCCTCCTTCTAGTGGCGGTACCAATCTAACAATTGGTATCAGAGCAGTCTCTTTATCACCGGATTAACACCCGCTAGATAAAAGATCCAGAAATGGCCTTTATCCACTCCTCCCTTGAAGGCAACGCTCTCAATCGCCCTCCCTTCTTCGATGGCTCAAACTTTATGACATGGAAGAAGAAAATGTCCATCTTCATCCGAGATCACGACATTGAAATATGGAAGGTCAATGCTCTTGGACCTACCATCCCTAAGAAGCCAGATGGCTCGGTCAAAAGCTTTGAAGAATACGACGATGCTGACTGGAAGAACGATCACTTCAATAGTAAAGCTACTCAACTGCTTTACTGTGCTCTCAACCCAGAGGATCACAACTGGATATCTTCTTGCGAGACGGCTAAAGAGATCTGTAAAATGCTCGAAATTACCCATGAAGGTACGACTCAAGTGAAGGAAACAAAAATCAATATGCTTCTTCACGATTATGAACTCTTCACTATGAAACAAGAAGAAAGCATTACTACCATGCTTGACCGCTTCTCGGCTATCACAAATGGGTTAGCTTCCTTCGGGAAACCTATATCAAGCAGTGATAAAGCCAAGAAAATCCTTCGATCTCTACCAAGAGAATGGGACGCTACCGTTATGGCTATCATGGAGTCGAAAGATCTCAACACCATTGAATTCAGTGCTCTCATTGGATCTCTCATCAATTACGAGATTTTCATTAAATCTCGAAGTTCGAAACCAAAGCCCAAAGAGAGAGAAAGGACGATCGCCTTCAAAGCAAAAGAAGATAGCGATTTTGAAGATAAACCTATCGAAGAAGAGGATGAAGAAACCGCCTTTTATGCCAAAAACATAAAGAAATTCAAAAATCTTCTTCAAAGGCTCTGGAGGGACATCAAACAAGAACCAAGGGATGAATCCAAGAAGACTCACTTCCCACAAAACAAAAGGTTTGACAATACTTGTCGAAGGTGCGGCATTCCAGGCCATTTTGCTAAAGATTGTCATGCTGCTGCTCCAATGAGTTCATCTAAACCACCTCACGAAAAGTTCAAAAAGAAGGAAGTCTATGTCGCTATATGGAGCGATGATGATGAGGATGATGAACCTCAAGTTCAAACAAATCTTGCTCTAATGGCTCGCACATCCGAAGATAGCGATGAAGAAGTCGAGGTTAGTGATTCTTCTCATGAAGAACTTCTTGATGCTTTCGAATCTTTAAACAAACGAAAAAGTTTTCAATAGTAATAAAGATTTGAAAAAGAAAAGAAAATCTCTTGAAAGTGAAAATTCAAAATTATTGAAAAACAAGGACGTATCAATTGATCATACAAATTGTTTGGAAACCGAGAAAATTCTTAGAGATGATTTACACAAAACTCAGAAAGAATGGAAACTTTACGTTAGAAAATTCTCGTGTGGTAATGACAAATTCGAGCAACTATTATTTGGTCAAAAAATTTCTCTTTCAAAACAAGGACTTGGGTATAATCAATTTCCAATGAAAAAGTCCTTAGAAATTACCAGGAAAGATTCGGACACTTTAAAAACGGGAATTCCATCATGTCCAAAATGTTTAAAACCAGGACATACCGAAACATACTGTAGAAGTTCTAGACGAACTATAAAGGTCAAGCAAATTTGGGTACCAAAAGGGACCGTTGTTAAAAATCAAGTTTTTGTATCTAACTCCTCAGGACCCAAATTAGCCTGGGTACTTATAAAACGGAAGAAAATTATTTTTATAGGTATAAGCAAGGAAGACAACATTATCAAATAAATGGTATATTGATAGTGGATGTTCAAATCACATGAGTGGGAATGAACATCTCTTCACGGAGCTGAAAAAGGAAGATCGTGGCTGTGTAACCTTTGGCGATAATAAAAAGGGCCAAATAAAAGGGACAGGTAAAATCGGTAAGAAACCCTTACCTACCATTGAAAATATTCTATTTGTTGATGGTCTTTGCCATAATCTTCTAAGTGTTTCCCAACTTTGTGACACCGGTCTTAAATTAATTTTTGAAAGTACACATTGCACTGCAATGAGAAAAGACCAAATCATTTTTATTGGATTACGTTATGGAAATATTTACATTGTTGATCTCCAAGATGAATCTTCCTTCAACGAAAAATGTTTATTTTCATATAATGAAAATGCCGTTATTTGGCACCAAAAATTGGGACATGCCTCTTTACCACTTCTTTCAAAATTGGCCAAAAACGATATTGTCCGTGGTCTACCAAAATTAAACTTCAGAAAAGACCACATTTGTGAGGCCTGTATTAAAGGTAAACATGCTAGAGGCTCGTTTAAACCAAAAATAGAAATTTCCACTAGTCGCATTCTTGAATTAATTCATATGGATTTAATTGTTCCGTCTCGACATGCCAGTTTAACAGGTCAACTTTATACTTTAGTTCTTGTCGATGATTTTTCGAGATTTACTTGGGTAAAATTCTTAGCAAATAAAGATGATGCATTTAACGAGTTTGTTAAGTGGTGTAAGGTTACCCAGAAGGAAAAAGAGTTACCAATTATCGCCATCCGAACCGATCATGGTGGAGAATTTGATTCTAATATCTTTGAAGATTGGTGTGATAATTATGGTATTGGGCACAACTTTTCGGCACCTCGGACACCTCAACAAAATGGAGTTGTCGAGAGGAAGAATCGCTCTCTAGAAGAAATGAGCCTGACAATGCTAAATGAATATGATCTTCCTAAATATTTCTGGGCCGAAGCCGTTAACACCGCCTGTTATGTTACTAATCGAGTCCATCTCAGGATGAACAAAATGATGACTCCATATGAGATATTTAAAGGTAAAAAGCCCAATTTATCTTATTTCCATCCATTTGGTTGTAATGTATTTGTTCATAATAATGGCAAGGATAATTTGGGTAAATTTGATTCAAAATCAGATATTTGAATATTTCTTGGTTATTCAACTAACAGTAAAGCGTATTGTGTATTTAATTGTAGAAGAGGCTCGGTAGAAGAGTCAATTCATGTAAAATTCGATGATACAGTTTTACCACCGAGAAAGGTTGTTTTTGATGATGATGCAGGTATGGTTCCAGCTAAAGAAATGTCAGAAGTATCAAAGGAGTTGGAGAAGCTCGACGTAAGCTCAGACAAGCAGGAGGAGAATGCTTACAACCTTCCTAAAGATTGGGCAAATGTGAAAGACCATCTGATGGAACAAATTCTCGTAAATATCAATGAAGGTGTACGAACTAGGAGAAATATAAATGATTGTATTAACAATATTGTGTTTATTTCTCTTACAGAACCCAAGAATATCGATGAGGCCATAAATGATGAGAATTGGGCCATTGTTATGCAAGAAGAGCTAAACCAATTCGAAAGAAATAATATTTGGGAATTAGTTCCGGCACCGGTAGACAAATCAATCATTGGTACCAAATGGGTTCATAAAATTAAAACTGATGATGATGGTCTCCCAATTAAAAATAAATCGATATTGGTCGCCCAAGGTTATAATCAAGAAGAAGGCTTGGATTATGAAGAAACGTTTGCTCCTGTTGCTCGTCTTGAAGCTATTCGTCTTCTCTGTGCCTTTGCCGTATACAAGAAAATCAAACTCCATCAAATGGATGTAAAAAGTGCGTTCCTAAATGGAATCATCCAGGAGGAAGTGTATGTCAAGCAACCGCCGGGTTTTGAAGATTCCAGATCATGTGTACAAGCTCCATAAAGCTCTCTCTATAGATTAAAACAAGCTCCGAGAGCATGGTATGATCGTTTAAGCACTTTTCTTATTCCAAATGGGTATAAAAGAGGTAATGTTTATAATACCCTATTCATTAAGAATTTAAGTGATGATATACTTATTTGTCGAATTTATGTGTACGACATTGTTTTTGGTGCAACTAACGAATCTCTGTCCCAAGAATTTTCAAATCTTATGAAGGGAGAGTTCGAAATGAGCATGATAGGAGAATTGAAAAACTTTCTCGGACTCCAAATTAGGAAACTCAATGATGGAATATTAATTCACCAATCCAAGTACGTCAATGAGCTCCTAAAGAAATTTAAGATGGAAGATTGCAAAGAAATATCTACTCCTATGTCTTCCACTCTTAAACTCGACAAAGATGAAAAAGGTAAGTCTGTTGACCAAAAACAGTATTGAGGTATGATCGGCTCTTTACTTTATTTAACTGCATCTAGACCCGATATAATGTTTGCTACTTGCTTATGTGCTCGTTTTCAAGCGAATCCTAAAGAATCACATTTCATTGCATGCAAAAGGATTTTTCGGTATTTAAAATATACTGTTGGCTTAGGTCTATGGTATCCTTCTAGCATTGATTTTCAACTTTTTGCATATAGTGATGCCGATTTCGGTGGATGTAAAATTGATAGAAAAAGCACCACCGGAATTTGTCATTTTATGAGTTCATGTTTGATTTCATGGGGGAGTAAGAAATAGACTAGTGTCGCTACTTCCACAGGTGAAGCAGAATATGTGGCTGCGGGAAGTGCATGTGCACAAGTCCTTTGGATCAAAAATCAATTACTCGATTATGGCATTGAGCTTAAAAATACTCCTATTTTTTATGACAACACAAGTGCCATCAATTTAAGCAAAAACCCTATTTTACATAGTAGGACAAAACATATAGAAATTCGTCACCATTTTATTCATGACCATGTCCAAAACGGGAATGTACGTCTCCAATTTGTTGGTACTAATGAGCAATTGGCGGATATTTTTACAAAACCATTACCCGAAGAGGCTTTTAATTTTATACACATAAATTTAGGAATGGGACATGTTGATCATTTTTAAGTGTTGCATATTCATCATAGTTACATTAAATGGTCGTTTAAATTGGGACATCATCGAAAACACTGCTCATTTGGTCATGCTTACGGATGTTAAGGCTGGTTTATTACGTACGTAATAGGACCTTACGTACGTAACAGGCATTCAGGATACATACGTAATGATACTACAATTTAAATGACCATTTAATGTAATAGGACCATATGGTTATGCACGAGCCACCAAGACAAGAAAAACACCAAATCGAGAAAGTACCGGGAAAAGAAAAATGCGGATATTACAAATAAAACGAAAACTATATATATATATATTTACAATTATGACGGCGTCAGGTTATAGGTCCTGACGCCATCAGCTCGTCGTGTTTAGGGTTTCGTCTTGTGCAAGTCGCCGATCTGACGTCGTCATGTGTAAACCTCTGACGCCGTTAGCTTATGCCTGACGCCGTCCCTTTATAAGTCCTCTAAGCCGTCTCTTGTAATCTTAAAACGTGACTCCGTACTCCAAAATACACCTGACGCCGTCAGGTGTTAATTCCAGATTTATTTCTGAAGCAACGTGTGTTAATTGTAATCCAACTCCAATCATCAAGTGACGGCGTCACCTAGTAAAGCGTGACGCCGTTAGCCTTCCCTTCTGACGGTTTTTTCGCGACTTAGTTGTTTTCTTTACTTTTTTGTCCAAATACGTCCAAAAAGCGCCGAACTCCAGATTTCTCGTCCTAAGTACCTAAAATGCAAAAAGAAATGATTTGAGGCAATATTTGATCATATTTATACGATTATGGGCTTAAATGACCCCTTAAAAAGGTACCAAATAAATTCTTATCAAATATCCCTACACTTGGGATTTGCTTGTCCTCAAGCAAATGAGCTTTTATCTAATTAATCTACAAGTTAGGGGTCATTTAACATTAATATAAAAGTAATTACAACATACAATTGTTCCACGTTAGTCAAAATAAGCACAAAAATTATATACTAGCACCTCACAATATAAGTGTTTGGATTCTCACATCTCTCGGGTGTATAAAGTTATATAACACATATGGAAAAGGAAAATATAACACTCTCTACCTGTTATAACACATAGATTACCATAGGCTTGGGAACGGATCAAACCTCCATCACTTTGGCGTAAGCACCTATGATTAACTATCAAAGAGGTCTTTTAAAGGGTTGTAACGTTAGGTGTAAGGGTATGGAAAACACGGTTTGTTGGATAAAGGGAATTTTACTGGTGGCAAGTCAATTATCTTGGTCAATTACATGAACAATGAGGTGTTGCTAAGCCAAGACTCGACTCAACTCGCTAACTACTAACTCTTTTTGTATTTTTCTAGACACTTTCTTGACTTGAACAAAAATAAAGACGGAATGGTAGTCCGTATGTTTTTTTTCTCTTTTCTTTTTCTATTTTTTTTCTTTTTATCATTTTTTTTCATACACTCTTGCCCTGCCATCCGAAATAATACATCAATACAAAGGGATTACTTGCAACCTCCCTACACTTGAACTTTTACATACTTTACACATAACTAACTAATGACCCGAATTAAGAAAATTAAAACACGTGGAGTACTTTAAACATTAATGTACATAAAGGGTTAACACATGACATTCTTCCCCATTACTCCATAAAAACTAGTACTTA
The DNA here is from genome assembly GCA_033398695.1 of Orobanche coerulescens. Taxonomy (NCBI): domain Eukaryota; kingdom Viridiplantae; phylum Streptophyta; class Magnoliopsida; order Lamiales; family Orobanchaceae; genus Orobanche; species Orobanche coerulescens. The sequence goes on from CM065804.1 coordinate 27,922,258, forward strand.
ACCCATGAGTCCCAATCGTCCCAAAACTGTATTTGCAAGATATGACTCGACTTAGCAACCACGTAACTAATTAGACAATTGACAAAGGGTTTAACAAATAAGTTGTAACAATAATGCACTAAAAGTGAGTGCATACAAGGTAGGTTAAGGCGATTTGGGTGTACATTTTGGGGTGGATTGTAAACAATGTTCTTCATTAATATTTCAGAATGCACCGAAATATCACGAGAACCGCGAAAAAGATAGGCTCTGAGGGGTGTACTAGGGGTATCGTGTACTAAAGATGAGTACATCACAAAGGTGTGGGAAAATTACTTGACCGATGAAGTCAATGTAATTATAATACAGGTTTAAAACAATGGTTATCCTAAGGCCTCTTATCATTTAGTAAATCCTGACTACACGAATGTAGTCTCACTAGCGGTCTCGAAATGTATCACAAACGCAAGTTCTAGAATCTATATACTACCGGTACACTCATAAGCATTAAAGGTGAATGCTTTTTCCTAAAGATCTAAAAGCGAGCCTCATATATTTGGGGTGGAAATTTTTGAGTGGTAGGGATTTGTGCTAGCAATTTAATTCCTATCCATGAGACGCTTATTAACACTAAATTTTCACTCCTATATGTTGTAAAAAAATTTAAATTTGGTGCCAAATTTGCCCTAACAAGTATTTCTCTTAGTTTTATTACACATTTACTCTAAAACAAAACAAAAATCAAGTGAAGTTATAGTTTCTAAGGTATCCCATTTTACCCTCCCTACACTTAAATCGAACATTGTCCCCAATGTCCCTAAAAGGCATAAAAGTTATGATAAAATAGAGAAAGAAACTAGTACTCCCCTTATTTGCTCGGCATGGACGATGTGAAAACATGGTTAAATCCTCCTCCAAGAAAATAAACATCAATCAATGCTCATCCAACTTCTTCTTTATCTTCTTGTCCAATATAGCCTGTAATTCACTAAGAAAATGAAACACAAAACCTCTATTAAAATCGGCGGTAAACACTATATATATTAAAATTAAATCTTAGAAAGCAAAGTAAGATATAACGCTTGCAAAATAAATGTCTACAGATTCCTGGAAATTAAAAATTCTGGAAATTTTCAAAAATTCAAGTTCCAGCAGAAAAACAAAATTTTGGAAACTGTGCTTCTACAGTACCTGACGCCGTCAGGTGTAAACCGTGACACCGTCAGGACTGACCTGACAGAATGTTGCGTTTTGTTTCTGGAAATTTTCTGGAAAAATCTTAATAATTAAAACCTGAAAATTTTGTAAAACATTCATTGTGACTCGATACAAGCATTTGACTCTAAACAAACACCTAAATATATGTTAATCCTTATTTGTTATTGTTCATGTTCGACTTGTTCTTGTAAACAAATGCGATCTTCCCTACACTTGTTTTTTTGTAAAATACCTTTATATGTAATTAAGATGAAGTTAAAGATAAAATAAAGCATTTTCACAAATTATTTGAGACATGAACAATAAACAAAGAAAGATGAAGCATATATATGAAATCAAATAAAATAAAATAAACAAGCAAATGATTAAAAAGCTTGGGTTGGCTCCCAAGAAGCGCTTTTCTTTCTTAACGAGTCTTATAGCTAGACTCAAAGTCATGCCCTATCTAGTATCATCAATGCTCACATAACCAAGTGTGAGCCATCTAATTGTTGCCTCATCTTTCTTATACTCATCATTCAACTCTAAATATCCATGAGAGTATCTCTTATTCTTTTCATGTGGATATTTATGTCCATTCCTCTTATCATTCTCACTTAAAATCTCAATTGGAGCAAGTGTATTACATGCCTCAATTGAAAAATTCTTAAACCTAGGGTGCGAACGGGGCATTTGATAGACAAAATCCTCGTTTCCATCCGAGAATGCAATTAACCCATCCATAAGTTTTTCATCTAATTTTGTTAGCCTCTTAAAGGGTTTTCAAAATACGACTTGGGTCAACTTGTCATCAACAAATTCTCCTAAGTTTTCCATGACCATAAAGTCTACCAAGTAAACAAAACTTCCGACAAAAACGTGCAATGGTTCAACCCTGGACACGATATTATCTCCTTGATACTCTAACCCATTTACCATGATTTTATTATAATTAGCACGAGAGATTAAATTCATTGGAAAAGATGAGTTAAGGTAAGCATCAAAACTTCTATATCCGGTTTTACAAGGAAATTGCATGTTAAAAAGGCTATCATTCTCAATCCTTGTCAAAGGGTCAACATATTTGAGAGGATCTACTTCATCCTCTTTTCTAACCTCATCTATAACTTCCCCATCACCTAGATCCTCATCAGAATCCGTGAAATAGAAGGGGCCATTCTCATGGTCGGTGTCGTTATTGGATCCATCAATTTCAAAACATTGCCAAAGTGATGATTAGGTGAAAGGTTTGGTGGGTTCGTGTCCTCCATAACAGGGGCCGAAATAGGTAACTGAAATTTTCTACGAAGAAAAACATGAATAACAGACATATATCACGAATAGATGCACAAAGAGAAGATAAACTACAAGAAAGTTAATAAGAAAAGTAAAAAAATCACACTTGATATGAATATAGTGAGTAGACCTAAACGAAATAGAACTTGAACCTAAACTATTAACTATTCCCCGGCAGCGGCGCCAAAAACTTGATGCGAGATTTGAAAGACCTCGAAATGAAGCTTTACAATCCTCTAGACAGTGTACCTAACCGTTGTAGTGTAATATAGGTAAGTCTGGGGGATTGATCGTTCTCTAGGGGAATAGTCTCGCAATAGTTGTGGAAAGATCAAGATGTATGACGAATTAGGTCTAAAGGTGAGGGGTGATTCTTTTTGTATTTTTATAATTTTATGAAAGCAATTAAAATCTCGGTTTTAAAAGACTGGGCGGAATTAGTTGTTAATCAATTAACCCACATCTACTTATAAAACTTAAAATAAAATAAATTAAACTAATAAACAAGAAAAGTAAATTGGTGAACTTCTTATGATGTAAAAACGTGTTCACTTAGACAAAATTACTCCCTAGTTATCTCTTACTGATTTGTTGAATTGTCACGTCCTTGTTTTAGTTGAAGTGTTGTATTCCTTAATATCGGTCGTGGGGAGGTGCCGAAGTCCCCAACTCTATGAACATTAGTCTCCCCTAAAAACCTTAAAGTTTATTAAGTTTTCTAGGATCTACAAGCCGCAATTCATACAATAAATACAACGAGAAAAACCAATAGTGCACTCTACGATTGCGTTTCTAAGACGTTCAAGCGAGTTACATATAAGAGGTTAGCCAGTTTTCTTAGCATAACGCAAACATTAAGTAATTTAAGCTAGCATGTTAAAGCAAAGAAAAGATAAACAAGTAATCAAACAACACATAGACATATTGAATGATTAAACGAATAACTTATCTTCAATTGAACATGGATGAAAAAGGCTAAAAAAGCCTTACAATATCTCTGAAAATCGTCTAGGGTTTATTACCAAAAGATGTCACACTTAATGAAAATAAAATGAAAACTATATATAGATTTACAATTGTGACGGCGTCAGGTTATAGGTCCTGACGCCGTCAGGTCGCCGTGTTTAGGGTTTTGTCTTGTGCAAGTCGCCGCTCTGACGTCGTCACGTGTAAACCCCTGACACTGTTAGCTTATGCCTGACGCCGTCCATTTACAAGTCCTCTGAGCGGTCTCTTGTAATCTTAAAACGTGACTCCCTACTCGAAAATACACCTGACGTCGTCGGGTGTTAATTCCATATTTATTTCTGAAGCAACGTGTGTTAATTGTAATCCAGCTCCAACCATCAAGTGACGGCATCACCTAGTAAAGCATGACGCCGTTAGCATTCTGACGGTTTTTTCGCGACTTAGTTGTTTTCTTCACTTTTTCATCCAAATATGTCCAAAAAGCGCCGAACTCCAGATTTTCATCCCAAGTACCTAAAATACAAAAAGAAACGATTTGAGGCAATATTTGATCATATTTATACGATTTTAGGCTTAAATGACCCCTTAAAAAGGTACTAAATAAATCCTTATCAGTATAGCATATACAATCGTTGTTTTCTTAAGTAACAGATTTTGAATTTGTGTTTGTAGTAAATGATGGTAAAGGGTCTTTGGAGGGAGGTGAAGCTGATGAAACTCGATTCATTAAGATCTAAATAGGTGGTGAGTAATTGATAGACAATAAGGAATTTAAGAAGTATTTGTTTATATATTTTGATGGTTTATAAGTGATTGGTTATCGATTAACAGAAAGTTATCTGCTATACTACGGATCTAATGTTGGTATTGTGCAATTATATTCTTTTTACAGGTTAGTCTGAACAAGTTCAATGGGAACATGCATTGATGGAGAGAGCAAAAAAAGTGGATCAGGTAATCTTCTTACCAACATTTGGCTAAGAGATTGTGGTTGCATTTCATTGGGCATGAACCATTTGTATGGGATTTTAAAAAATAAAGAGTTTGGTTGTTGATTTTTCGGTCAAAATTCTATTCATTTTTTGGAACTTCATTTCTTATCAGTAACTTGATTTTGAGTTCAATAATTGTCTGATAAAATGCATAACAGCCTTGATATTAAAGGTCTTGTCTCATCTGTCATTGAAATCAAATCCACCCTCAGTAGTTACAAAAAGAATCTGGCAAACTGGGCCAAGTCACATCTTCTATGGCCTGGAATCTCGGGCCTAGAATGATTGTGATTCGTTGTTTAGTACATTTTTAAATTTCAAGTATTTCCCGTTAGATAAAAGAATCACCCGAGGACAAGTGATAATTCGATCTTCCGGAGTCGTATTCCATGGCGAGATTTGAATTGAAAATTACGTTATGTCTTTTGTTTAATGCTTGATTGTCAAATACTTTTGGTGTTTTATATAATATTTTAAAAGCTAGATAGGCAAATAAAAGAAACTACAAGCAAAAATAATAATAAAAGATCTAAAATATGATAAAAGGTATATGCTTGTAAAGTGAGGTGAAAAGATTGTTAAGTGTGAATTATCGTTTCAAGTAGTGAATTAATACCCGTTTTAAAAACTATTTTCTCACAACGTTTGTTTATTTTGAAAACAATCTTTAATCTTGGTAATAATCACTAGATTTAAATGATTGATTATCATAACGGCTTTTGCCCGTTAAACAACCAAGTAAATAAATCTAAAATAAATCCGGAAATTATTACTTAACAACCTTTGATACCCGTTTAAAAAGAAATATTTTCTCACAACGTTGGTTTATTTTGAAAACAATTCTTTTTATCTAGGTAAAATTACTAGATAAACAACAAGTTGTACGGTTTTCAAATCTTAGTGCGTAGCGGAAGTCTTGTTTAGATAAGTTGCTATAAATACAGCAACTAGATATGAAGTGTATACTTAAAAATAATCACAAATATTAAAACAGTAAATGCAGAAGTTAACTAACACGGTAATTAAAGTGGTTCGAGGTAAATCCCTCTACGTCCACTGGTCCTCCACACAGGAGTGAAAATATTTATTATAAATACTATGTACACAACTACGTATTTATAATCAAACCTAATCAATATATCGTTCACATAGATTGATATAATGATCTTAGCCTTCAACCGTTCACACATATTGGTTTAGCTTTCACTTGACTGGCTTCTTCACACACAGTTCTGAAGCTTCGTATCTTCAATGTAAGTCCATCACACACAGTTCAGGAAGAGCAAGGTTTCTCAGTCCACACAGGGCTGATGGGTTTTGTTCAAGGGTAGAACAATGATTGAACAACACTTTGACTTTCTGAGCTATTAGCTGATGATGTGTTGTTCACAGTTTGAGCACTTGTATATCTCTTCTTTCAGAATAGCAGTATGCTTTGGGAGATATGTTTGCTTAGATGTATATGATGATAACTTCATTGTAGTTGATTTCATCAGTGTATCTCGATCTTCAAAGTCTGGGGATATATATAGCCTTTTTGAATATATCCGTTGAGATAGATCCGTTGAGCAGGATTCCATTCCAACGGGATGATGTGTTTGAATAAAAGACGATCCGGATTTTGCACTAGATTGAAGATCTCTGATGGCTTGATATTTAAATACTTTATCCTTTAGTATTTAAATATATCTTCTTAAACGGGACTTTGACTTTAGCGAATAACAAAGATTCCTTCTTGTCCTGTTTGGATGCTGTATGGAATGATAGATGTATTGTCGATTCGAGAAAACTTCCATACTTAGTCTTTAGAGACTCCTTTGCTGTATGATTGATGCACTGTATGCTGGGGCTACAAGAAGTCTTCGATACAGGATGACACCTTTGATCAGCTTTTCGATACAGTTGTTTGCTATATGCTGGATTGGAGCATTGTCAAAACATTCTGTCATGATCTTTCGATACAGGGATTGTTTATCCCGACAATTTCGATACAAGGATTGTTATCCCAATAATTTCCCCCTTTTTGATAATTTGCCAAGTCCTTCCAAGTCTTCCTTTTAAAACCTTATGATGTTATCCAAACATCCTTGATGATGCCAAAACTTTGACACTTAACATCTTGAAGGCAGGCAGACTTCTTGGTCTTCTGTTCGAATGTTCTGGCCTTCAGCAATTAGCTTAATACTAAGAACTGCTCGCAGGCAAGTTCAGCTTTGATCAAAAGAGTGTTACATGATTAAACTTATGATTGGCACGCAGGCACAATCTTACATTGTATTCTAGATTCATACAACTTAAACTATGAACTGTTCGCAGACAAGTTCTTACAACTTATGTATTAAACCATGTTTCATATTTGTATACAGCAAGGACAAATTAAGTGTTTGTAAACATACAATAATACAGTAGATTACGAGTTGTAATCTTTCAAGACAGGCAAATATTTTATTGATATTGAAACAAAGAGTACAATATTTTGCTATTTTGAAAATAAAATTACAAAAAAAAATAATACAATGATTTTAACTCCTGTAATCTGAGTGTCTCCATGGCCTTTTAGGGTCATTCTTGGTATTCTTCCACCAGTTCTAGTGAGCGTCCCTATCTCGATTCAGATATAATGCTCGTCCATCATATGACTTATCGAAGACTAAGATCCAATCTTCTGGATGGGTAACCAAGTCACCTTGTTTATGCCTTGACATCATCTGCTGCTGTAACGGGAGCGTTCCTTGTTCCAACCTTTTCTTAAACTCCTCTGTGGCTTCCTGTACCGTCCTGCATCTGTTGAATAATGAGGATTCCCAGATAAGAACAACAAAGTGTCTTAGCAGTTTATTTCTTCTCCAGTTCTTGATCTCTTCAGCAGTAGGCTATCGGTCAGCCGTGGGGTTCATAGCTTGCGGCTTTTGAACTAGGCTCTTCCAAGGATACTTAGGGTCCTAGAATTCTGGTCGATCTCCCTGTATTCTAACATTCGGCGTTGAAATACGGGCTATATCAGCAGTGATGGAGTCTTCAAAAGGAGCTAACATTTCCTTCTCTTGCTCCAGCCTTGTTCTCCTAGCAGATTCCCTCGATTCTTCCCCCCTTTTAGCGTCATCAAGGTATGACACCTTCTCATCAAGGCGTTCCAGGATTTGCAAAGCAGCATCCTGTTTCGTCTCAAAATTTGTCATTTTCTCAACAAGGGAGGAGAGCACCTGCGACATATCTTGAATTTTCTTGTCGTGAGCTCGAAGCTGGGAACCGGTTTCAATCATAGCTGATGCTGTCTTGGCCTCGGACACGCGTAGCTTTGATTGTTCTTTTCTCAGGATCTGCTCCTGTTTTTCCTGCAATTGGCTAAGGGCCTGCTTGAAGACTGATGGCAATATTCTGAAGGCTTCTTCCACTCGGGAGACTTCGTGCCTTAGGCCTGTCATCTCTTCAATGGCTGATTAGTGCATCCAATCAATAGCTTTTCGATAGAATACATGGTGTTGACGGCGTCCTAGATGAAAACAGTTTGGAGGCCAAGAGCATGTAATCGCTCTTTTCTTGTGGCAGTCCTAGGAGAGTCTGGCTGGGCGAAATCTTCAACTCCGTTCAATCGTCTCAAGTTCACATTGGGACGTGAATTGAGTTGGACATCCTTAGGTATAATATCGTCGTCGGATTCCAAGACAGTTGAGGTTTTGGGAGCATCAGAAGATGGCTCGGCGACAGGGGTTGATGATTTCTCTTGTTCGTCAATTGGTTTTGAAGAAAAAGGTACAGGAGGGACTGATTACTCCTGCTGTCTCTCAGCTTCTGCCTGTTCCGGCATAGGGACTGATTCCTCGTGCGGAATGGCATTGGATTCTTCTTCTGATTAGGAGGCGACAGGCTCGGGTGCCTGTTGCGAAATAGATTGTTCCTCCGCGACATGAGGGACTGAATCCTCATTGTCGGTAATAGTGTCTTGTTGATGGGGAGGTGATTGGTGTTGACTGGAAGTTCCTGCACCCATCTGAAATTCAGATTCCTCGCGACTCATTCTTAGACCAGCCTGAAGGGCGTTGTCATCATCATCCGAGTCGGTATCTGATTTTGGACTTTCGGGAGATTCCACGGACTTAACTTTTCCTTTATTCCGTGGTTCGGCTTTATCAAAAAGATGGCTCTCAATAAGCTCTTTAACACATAGGTTGTCCCATTAGATCAGGACAGCAACATTTTGAGCGTCCGTCACTTCCAAAACAAATCTTTCTTTGTTGCTCCATTCGCTCCAGTTATACAGGTTGTCGTACGGAGCAAGTCTGTAGTTCTTCCATTGGACAAACCGTTCATAAGCCTGGTCAATTTTCACAGAAAGTAGGGTTTTGGTAATAATTGTGTCCGGGGAGGGGCTGCGTACAGCGCCTGAGTCCGTTGTAGGCGTGGGTTCCTCTACAGGTGTGGGATCCTGTATCGGAGAGGGATCCCTTACACGGGTTGGTACCCTGATGGGAGATGGATCCTTAACGGGTGCGGAATCCCGTATAGGAGAAGTAGCTTTTGGCTACAAAGTGGCAGCCGACTCGCCAGAGTCTTATATGTTGGTAGATGTCTGAGCATCCGTCATAGCCGCCAAAGGCTCGAGATCTATTGTATCGACAGTAGTAGGCATCTATTCCACAGGGGTTGGGCCCTAAGGGAGTTGTTCAGTGGGTTGGGCCACGGAAGGAGCGTCCTTGAAGGTTTCTGTAGCTTTAACTTTTGAAAGCCTCCTTAGCTTCCTTTTTGGCTTCTCAACAGCAACTGGAGTTTTGCTGTGAGATCTTTTTCTCTTCCTTGAAGTCTCCTCGCTCTGAGACTTCGAAGATACGTTCCTTGGGTTGGCAGAAAGGGGCAATTTTCGGACGTAAGGCCTATTTGCAATAAGGGGTCCTTTCTTGAAGACGGTGGGTCTGATGCTTCCAATATAAATGCGAGAAGTGATCTTCTTTGCTTTTTCATCTTGCGGAACACCGCATTTGGTCATAATATAATTCAAAAGCAAACCAAAGGATTTCTTCTGCGAGGCAGGCTTAGAAACTTCTTTCTACAAGCATTTGAGGATGATTTGACACCAATTGACCTTCTCACAGGTCAAAATTGCAATCATCATCTTGAACCTAAGATTGGTGCACATCTCGAACGCACATGTTCTGTTCTCAATAATACGGCAACAAAAATCGTGTAAATAGACAAAATGTAAACAAAAGTTTTTCTTATGACAAGAGGTGTGAACCATTTCAACAAAGGCTGAACCGGTGAACAGGCCATAATAAGCGGTCAACAGTTCTTGGGACCCAAAGGTCTCAAGATCTTCCATTGTCAGGCCATCAGCAGGAAGCCTGTAGATATTTTGAAACATCTCTTGGTCAACACGGATCTCTACTCCACGAATGACGGTTGTGATGTCAGCAACATGTCCTCCCTGAGCCAGCGAAAGAAAACGAACAGCAGCATTAAGGTAGAACTCCTCAACCAGATGAACACCAAATCATTCAACAGAGTGGCTGCCAAGGCGATAGATGCCTTGTTGATGAATCCTAGTGATGACGTACTCCATCGATTCGACGTCATCCACTTCGGAACGAACACGTTCAAGCACGACAAATCTAGAGAAGATCCGTCCGTCGATGATGTTGGAGGATTTCTTGAGAGAGAGATGGAAGAAGTCTAAGAAGATGCCATTGATGATTCTCGAAGAAAAGTTAAAGAGATTTCAAAGAGAATGCAGTAAACACAAAAAGGTTTGTAGGTTGTATGCTCGAACTCTTACAATGTGCAAAAAGCGTAAATAGTCTCAAATGGTATTTACAGTCCTTTTATAGTGGGCGGCGAAGAAGGGTTTTCAGAGACTAAACGGTCAGATTTAAGGGATGAGAACCGTTGTTTGAAATGAACGATCACGATGGACTGAGTGTAACCGGTACAACTTATCCATCTAATTTAAAATAGGAGCGAGTCCCACTTCTAACTTATTAAATTTCCCTTATTGCCCGAAAAGGCGGTGTACAATTAATAAAAAATTTGAAACATCGCGGCTTTGAAGATACCATTGTCCAGATGTCGTGTAAAGCATTTAATGCAAACGACTTGTAATAATAACAGGGCACGTGGACATAAAATATTGTTTAAAATAAATAACATGATAATTGATTTCCCAGTATAGGTGTTGTATCCGCGAAAATACAGTGTTCCCCCTTAAAAGGTACATACGGGTTTCAATTCGATACAGCAGCTTTCATATTAATGTTGTATTCTAGGGTCGTACTGTATTCCCCCTTAATTATTGCACATGTCAGCTGTAGGATAATTCATGTCGTTTGGTTCCTACAGTGCTGTTCTGATAGACTGAGTGTACAGAATCTTGCTGTGTCGAGAGGCTTGGTGAAGATGTCGGCTAACTGAATATCTGTATGAACTTTTTCCAGACAAACATCCTTGTTCTCAACATGATTCCTAATGAAATGATGCTTCATGTGAATATGCTTGGTGCACGAGTGCAATACATGATTGTGAGTGATAGCAATTGCACTCGTGCTATCGCATATAATCGGCATTTCTTTGGCTTCAATTCCATAATCTGACAGCTGTTGTTGCATCCAAAGGATCTGCATACAGCAACTACCAGCAGCATAGTATTCTGATTCAGCTGTTGAAAGCGAGTTTGCCAATTATTTCTTGCTAAACCAAGACATCAGTCTAGGTCCAAGAAAGTGACAAGTTCCGCTTGTACTCTTCCTATCTAGCTTGCAACCTCCGAGATCCGAGTCGCTGTAGCCAACTAAATCAAATCCGCCTTCTTTAGGATACCACAGTCCTACATTGACTGTTCCTTTGATGTATTTCAGGATTCGTTTAGCTGTTGCAAAGTGTGATTCTTTAGGTGATACTTGATATCGTGCACACACTCCTATAGCAAACTGGATATCGGGCCTGCTAGCCGTTAGGTACAGGAGTGAGCCAATAAGCTTCCTGTAGAGTGATTGATCAACTGGCTTTCCAACTTCATCAGCACTAATTTGCACGGAAGTGCTCGTGGGGGTTGACGATGATTTGGAAGTCTTTATTCCAAATTTGTTGAGAAGCTCCTTGCTGTATTTTTCCTGGTTGATGAAAATGCCTGTAGGCAACTGCTTTACCTGCAACCCTAGGAAATAACTAAGTTCTACCATCATACTCATTTCAAATTTACTTTGCATGAGATGAGAGAACCTTTGACATAAAGCAAGGTTATTTGAACCAAATATTATATCATCAACATAGATTTGAACCATCAGGAGGTCATCACCTTCCTGTATTTTGAACAAGGTCTTGTCCACAGCACCTTTCTCGAATCCATTATCGGTTAGATACTGGGACAGAGTCTCATACCATGCTCTAGGGGCTTGCTTAAGTCCATACAGTGCTTTTCTTAGCCTATATACTAGGTCTTCGCCTTCTGGATTAACAAACCCTGGTGGTTGTTCAACATATACTTCTTCACCAAGGTCTCCATTCAGGAATGCACTTTTGACGTCCATTTGGTATACAATGAAGCTCTTATGGGCGGCAAAGGCTAGAAATATCCTAATGGCTTCTATTCTGGCTACAGGGGCAAATGTTTCATCGTAGTCTATGCCTTCTTCCTGTCTGTAGCCTTGGGCGACTAGTCGGGATTTATTCCTGATAATGAGTCCATTTCTATCCTTCTTGTTTCTAAATACCCATTTGGTTCCAATTACTAATTGATGCGTAGGTCTGGGTACAAGATACCATACGTTGTTTCTTTCAAAACCGTTAAGCTCTTCTTCCATCGATGTGATCCAATGAGAGTTGTTGAGAGCTTCTTTGGTAGAAACAGGTTCGGATTGGGCTAAGAATATAGCAATGGTGCACATATTAAGTCTTCTAAGCTCGGATAGAGAATTCCATTCAGGAAATGGAGATATATCTGACTCGGGTTCTTCTTGCTCACATAGTACATTTCCTTGTGTACTCTATATTCTCCTGCGGGTAGAAACACCAGCATCAATGTTTCCAATGATCAGCTCTTGCGGGTGATCTCTCAACCATCTTCTATCGGGTTCTAATTCGGGGTCCCGTATTGTATATTGAGTTGCTGTAGTTTCGGCTTCTGTTTGTACAGCATCGGCTTCATCTACGTTAGTTCTTACAGTTGCGGGGTTGATTTCTAGGTCAACGACAGGTTCGATAGGAGTTGGTGGATCTATGTTGGAAAGTTGTTGGATGTTCTGAGAAAGGTCCTCTACTCATGTAGGATCATGGTGAGGTTCATCAAACACTACATGAACTGATTCCTCAATTGTTAGCTTCCTTTTATTGAAGATCCTATAAGCTTTTCTAACATAGGAATATCCTACAAATATCCCTTCATCCGATTTCTCATCGAAGGTTCTAAGTTGATCCTTACCGTTGTTCAAAATGTAACACCTGCATCCAAAAATGTGAAAGTACGAAACTAATGGAGTTTTGTTGTTCCATACCTCGTATGCTGTTTTGTTGTGATGCTTGTTGATGATACATTGGCTTCGCCCCAGAAACGCTGTGGCAATTTGCTTGCGGCAATCATTGTCCTTGTTGCTTCCTTCAGCGTCCTATTCTTTCGCTCGGCAACACCATTTTGTTGAGGTGTACGGGCAGCTGAGTATTCGTGTTGTATCCCATTTTCCAAACAGTATTGCTCAATAAAGTGGTTAGTAAATTTTGTACCTCTGTCGGAATGAATGGACACGATACTAGACCCTTTTTCATTTTGAAGCTTTCTCAGGTGCTCGGGCAGTTTTGATGTTGTTTTCTTCTTCTTGCTTAGGAAAATTGTCCAAGCATACCTGGAATAATCATCAACAATAACGAGACATTATTTCTTACCTCCCAAACTTACCGGGTCTACAGGACCATAGAAATCCATATGTAGCATTTCCAAAACTCTGTGGGTGGAAAGGTAGGATTTGCTTTTCAGGGTGGTCTTAATTTGCTTGCCTTTCTGACAGGGTCCACATACGCTGTCTTTTTAGAATGAAACATTTGGCAATCCTCTAACCATTCCATGTCTGGAGAGTTTGTTGATAGTCTTGAAGTTAACGTGTGACATCCTTTTATGCCATAGCCAGTTTAGATCTGCAGTGCCTTTGGCAACAAAACAAGGAATTGTGGAGCTCGTAGGCATCTAGTCAGCAATATACATATTACCTGATCTGCTTCCTGTGAGCACAACTTCTTTGGTCAGGATGTTCTTGACTCTACAGTGATCTATGTAGAACTTCATCGAGAACTGTTTGTCACGGAACTGGCTAATACTAAGTAGATTGTAATGTAAGCCTTCAACGTAAGCTACATCGGTGACTTTGAATTTTCCTACAAGTAGGGTTCCCTTCCCTGTTGTTCTTCCTTTATATTTATCACCGAAGCACACTTTTGGACCGCGACCTTCTACGAAATATGATTACTTGCTTTTATCTCCTATCATGTGCCGGGAACATCCGCTGTCGAAGTACCAGATGTCCTTCTCCAAAACGTCCTGTAGCAAACAAATTAGGTAGATTTAGGTCCCCTTTGATTGTTGGGTCCATGGATGTCAGTGCCTTTAGGTACCCAGATTTTCCTGACAGCAATAGGTTTATTGTAGGATGGTTTAGGTCCGTAATTGCGATTTCTACGTAGGGCATATAAGTAGTTGCTATAACCATGATAGTTATTATGCATGTAAAATTCAGGGTTATTATTAGTCCAGTACGAATGCCGTCTTGGAGGTGGAGCCATTTTCTTCGGCCTAACAGCTTGCCTTCTGGGTCTCCAGTACGCTGTTGTTGATACCGTGCGGAAACTTGTTGTCACGATGAGTGACGAGACTCCAATATCCAATATCTAGTCGTGCTGTACTGAAAGTACTGCCGTGCGGGCCTTTGATATTTGGATACAGCCTTCTTTCTAAACGGCTGTTGGCGCTATTGATATGCTCGGGGAGCATGCTGTTGGGTACGCCTTACAGGTCTGAATGGCTAGTGATTCTGCTGTCTAGTATATGTCTGTGGTGGCGGAATGGCAGCTTTTGCTATTCGTGGTGCAACGGGTTCCTTCACATGACTCAGAACTTCTTCCGATACAGGAATGGGTTCCACACTCCTGACGAACACAGTACTAGTTTTCCCTTTATTGGAAAATGAGTTGTATCCTAAGCCACTTTTATCATGAGCATGTTGCCCAGTGCTTAGAATTTCTTCCATTCTTTTGGAAGATTTCTCGAAAGATTTCAGAATGGTCTCAAGTTCTCCTTCTCATTTTTCGAGAGTTTTTACTATGGCTTGAAACAGAACAAAATCATTTGTATTGCTTTTACTATGAGATTTAGTCTCATTTAGTTCATGAGAAAGTTCATGATTGCTCTCCATGAGTTTTTCATACTCGACTTTGCTGTTTTCACAATCAATAGACATATTTTCGTAATTTACTTTCAGCAAGTCATTTTCTTCTTTCAGCTCTAAGTTAGAAAGTTAGAGCTGTATATTTTCATTTTTCAATGTCTCATGGGCTATTTGAATTGTCTTAAACTCATTCATCATGTTTGCAAAAGTATGAGATGCATTGGTGGGAATAGCTGAAGTTGAGCTTACCTCATCATCGCTATCTTCATCTTCCGGAATGTCCTTGGCCATAAAGCACATATAAGCTTTATCTTCGAAATCATCGTCAGATGAATCACTGTTAGTGACTACATGAAGACATTATTCGGATTTTGAAGGTGCGGGGGAGGCTTCTGATTCACCAATCAGGGCTTTGAGCTTGTTTTTCCAAGCACGTCTTCTTTCATTCTTTTCTTGTTGCTCGGCTTCCGGTAACCTTTGAACTTTGGGATGAGGACATTTATTTGCATAATGCCCTGGTTTCCTGCAATTATAACATAGGTTAGCATCACCAGAGGAAGTTTCAGTACTTACCTTGTGTACAGGCTTGGGCCTGTATGGAGTCTTTCCTGACTGCTTGATAAACTTTTTGAACTTATGCATGAGGAGCGCCATTTCGTCTTGCGACACGATGTCGTCGTCGCTGTCAGCATTCTTATGAATGGGCTTTGATGAGCTCGGCATGCTGTGTCTTCGGTTGGATAGAGCGGTTACGGCTGTAGTCCTGGCGGGAGATTCTTCAGCTTTCTCTCTCCTGTCTATATCATACTCAAATGCTTTGAGGTCAGAAAAGAGATCAAAAGTAGATATTTCACTAAGATTGCACGACACACGCATAGATGTGGTCTTAATGTCCCATCGGGTAGGGAGTGATCTGAAAATTTTTAGGTTTTTCTCCCTTTGGGTATAAATATTGCCTAATGCTTCAAGTTCACCAACAATGCCAGTGAATCTGAGGTCAAGTTCCTCAAGTGTTTCAGTTGGTTTCATTTCAAAAGATTCAAATTGCTGAGTTAATTTTGAAATCTTGTTTTCTTTTGAGAGCTCAGTTCCCTCACAAATTAACTTGAGTTTATCCTAGATATCCTTGGCTGATTTACACCTCTTTACCTTAGAGAATGTGCCTTTGTTAAGAGTGACAAATAGTGCATTCTTCGTGACATTGTCGAGGTTGGCGCACTTTCTTTCGTCAGAAGTCCATTGTTCACGCTCTTTTTCAAGCATCTCTGCATGAGCCTGGCCTTCAATCCTTGGGGCCGGATTTACCTTCATAATCTTTATGGGGCCATCCTGTATGACAAAAATCATCTATTCATGCATTGCTGCAAGATGAGCCTCCATCCTAATTCTCCAATCAACAAATTCGTTAATAGAAAACATAGGAACTTTATTGATCAATGATAAATCCATATGAGAGTATAGGGAAGAAAAAAAGACTGCTTTACAAAAATAAGTGATTTAAGGATCTGATTCAATCAAAAATACGACTGATTCTTTTTAGAATCAATCGCTCTGATACCACTTGTTGGCCACTAAGTATACAGGATACATCTTGGGAAGTGTTTTAAACAACAAGATGTATGGTTTTCAAATCTGAGTGCGTAGCGGAAGTCTTGTTTAGATAAGTTGTTGTAAATACAACAACTAGATATGAAGTGTATACTTAAAAATAATCACAAATAATAAAATAGTAAATGCAGAAGGTAACTGACACGGTAATTAAAGTGGTTCGAGGTAAACCCCTCTGTTGTGCGGCGATTTATACGCCTCGACGGCGATCGGCGTAAGGTCCGAGCGACCAAAGACAGCATCAAATAATCCAAGGCAGACTTGCCAATCTAAGAGTCCTGACCAAGATCAGGTACCGAGCGATCGAGGTCCAGGGCGATCGCCTTTTGACACCTAGCGATCAACTCTGGTGACCGACCAAGGACAACCGTCCTATACCATGTGTAAGGGAATCATCCGTCATATCTACGAGGACCGGATCTCGGAGCAAGGACCCACGTGCAGATCCGCAAATGGTGCTGCAGAATAAGGATCTTTGAATCCAGCCCATCAACAGCTGTCAAAGACAAGGACTGCCTCACCTACCGACAGACCCGCCGAAAGGTCCTAGGTGGGGCCTCCCAAGACAGCGACTCCGGACGCGTGTGGTCTTATCATTGGTTCATACATCCGGCTGCCAGTAACTGCTGCGGACTCTAAGGAGACCAACCCATGTGCTAAAGACAATCGCCCGCTAATTATAATACAACAGAGGCGATCGCCCAACTACCTCCACTCTTATAAATAAGAAACCTTCAGCAACTGTTGAGAGGTTGAGAGGTTCAGAAGTTCAAAAATTATTTCCATACGAGAGTTCAGCTAATTCACACAGTGAGAGACTGTCGATTTCTCACAGTCAACACAGCACTCCATCGTTGTTACGAGAACTCACAGAGCATCAACTCTGGTTCTTCCGGCAATCTTCAGCACTGAAGAGCTAAGATAACTAGGGTCTTTACACTCATTATAATTGTACTCTAATATTATATTTGTACTCCCAAGTATTCGTATTAATAATATCTCGCGAGAGCATTCAAGCCCGGGACTAACAACCCCGGCAAATCTTGTGTTATTTACTTTCCCACGGACGTGCTCTCGCATTTTGTTTGTTACTCATCCATTCCAGCATATCATCTCCGGATAATATTTTGGGTAACAACAATTGGCGCTAGAGGAAGGGGAAACCTTCATTTTCATTCCGACCGTTTTGAAGAACACTCACTGTTTTCCGAGGCATATACTTGAAGAAACACTCACTGTTCTTCAAAGAAAAACCTTCAGAATAATGGCATCTGCCACCACATCGAAGAGAGCCACTCTCCGATCCGCTGGACATCATATTCCGGCTCAATTCGAGCCCCAACCTACGACAGAGGGTAGCCGCGGCGACACGAGACTCTCGATCCCGCCCCTGAGGGACGGCCCCAGCCTCTCGCTCGACCAGTTCTAAACCGCGGAACAGATCGAGGAGGCTATGGCCATCCTAAGGGAGCGACGGAGAGCATGCGCAGCGCCCGCTACAACCCCCTCGGCCATCCACCGCACGGGCAAACGGAAGCTCAAGGGGTTACTGGTCGAGCGATCGTCAGAAAGCCCCGATTCACGAGAAAATGCTCTCGCGAGGCGGGATGGTTCCGTCTTCAGCCTCCTAGGAAGCGATCCATCGTGGCGACCGGGGCATTCTGTCCCCAACCACGAGACGACGGAATCTGAATCCGTCACCAGTAGTTCAGCATACCCAACTCCCAACCAAAAATAGGTCAGTCGTTTGGCCCCCACCCGCCGAAGAATCGAGCCGTGCGGCAAGGACATCATCGACAGTGGAGCCAGGGGGTCAGTACTGGATCGCCTCGGCTCCCATTCCGAGCACCTAGCCACGAGCAGCCAGGCCACGGCGATGGCCGCTATGCAACGCCAGCTCGACGATATGAAAACGCTCATGGAAACTGGGGCAGGCGCCAGTAGAAAGATCATCGGACCGAGTGAGCCACTCGCGGTCCACATCAAGCTTGCCCCCGTGCAACCAAGGATTGCTCCTCCTCAAACACCTCTGTATGAGGAGAGATCAGACCCCGAGACCCACTTGAGCAAGTTTCGAGGTAGAAAAGTGCAGACATAGTTGTGGAGGACGATGGAACCGTTCTTTATGATCATGCAAGGTTCCTTTGGGCGGCGAGCGCTCGCCCTTCATTTAAATACGAGGCGGGCGTAGCCAAAAGGCCCTCCAAAACAGATCTGTGGACACATTCACCCACCCTCAAAGATTACCTAACATAGTGGATCCGGACAAAGCGACGCGTCCCTCCCCCCGTCACAACGTATACCGTCGAGGATTGCCATCTAACATGACAGTCCAAGGTAGAAAAGTGCTAACAAGCCGCGGTCGTGGAGTCGATTAATCCAACGAAGCCCCATGCAAGGACTCATCCAGACCGAGACCACCCGCCCTTCGTTTAAGTACGAGGCGGGCGCAGCCTACGGAGGACCCTCACAATTAAGTGAGTCGCGAGAAGTTGGCCATCAGACGGAATGTCGCTCGCGCACAAGACATGGTCGCGGAGGTCGGTTCCATCGAACTCTATGATTGTGCATTGTTTCTCTAGGCTGGGATGGTCGGCCTTCCTCGAGGAATCTACAAAATTGAAGACCGCTCACTAAACGATTTATTTTCGTCCCCTTACTTTCACTAAGTAAACAAAAACAAGGGGGAAGGGCGGAGCTATGTATATCATGATTGTCTCTACTCAAATACACGTACGACGATCGGCATTGTTCAGATGTATATGCAGCGATCGACTTTGTTCTAAAGTTATCAATATGAGTTTATCAATTCACTTGGAGATGTACACACAACGATCGTTCCTTAAATAGTTGTATAAAATAATGCAAGAAATCAGAGAAGCAAACATTTATTTCATCACCTGGAATACAAAAGCACAAACACGGTCGCCCGAAGGCAAAAGTACAATGAAAGCTACAAAAAATTACAAGTAAAAAAGCAGAAAAGTTCAAGGATCGGCACCCGTTCCATCGCCAGCAGTGGGATCTGAACCCCTATCCTCTGGGGCACCCGAATGGACAAGGTTATCCGGCAACGGGTACCAGCTCAAGTCGATTCCAAGATCCGCGGAAAGGTCGAGGATCAGCACGGTGAAGTCAGGATGCCGAGGATGCTCCAGCGCATAGGCTTTGAAATTTTCAGCCAAAGGGCCGACCTCGAGCCCTCCCTTCTTAGCAGCACGGATCGCGACAGCATAAGCTATATAGTAAGCGAATCCGCTGACGTACTCCACGTTAACGAATGGATCGGCCTCAGTCGACTTCAACTTTTCCTTCAACTCCACAACCGTTTGGCCCACGCCCTCGAGCTCGGTAGTTTTGGCGGCCACCTCTTCCTTCGAGGATGCCAGCTTGCTAGTCAGTCGGGCGACGGTCACCTTCAGCTGGTCGGCCTCCTTCTGCGCGGCCGCGTGCGACCTGCGGGCTTCCATCATCTGGTCCCGCATCCGGTCAGTTGCCGCCCGTGCCCGGTCAACATCCTGCTTCGCTTGCTTAGCCGCCTCCGCGGAGCTCCTCTCCATGGCCACGAGCCGGTCGGCAAACTCAATGTTTTGTCTCCGTGCAGTTTCGAGGTCCATATGGATACGGGCAGTGGACGGACGCCCCTCGTAGTCCCTCACGGCCTGAGCTGCCATCGTCGCCGTCTGAAGGGCCAACGCGAAAGTAGCCTGCATCGCGTCAGCAGATCGCCGGCACGCTATCGCATCCAGGTCGTTCGTCCAGGCCTTCGGGAGGGAAGCGGTAGCCCGAGCAACGTATGAAGGAATATCGCTGACCTCGCGAGGATCTTTGCTCGACAGGAAGTCCAACACCATCGGCGAGCAATTCGGGTCGGAGTGGCGGACCCTGCACAAATGAGAAAAGAGTTAAGTGTGTTTCCTACAAAAGTTTTATAACTTGGCAAAACGACCAGGCTTACCTCTCGACCTTCTCTGGGTCACGGCCGAAGAACGGCCTGCCACGCGAAGTCTCGGCCTCAGCAGTCGCCATGGACTGAAGAAACACCGAAGATGGTGTGGACCCCTCCACCGGTGGAATCGCAGAAATCGGAGGCACAGAGATCGGCAGCTCGTCTGCAATAACAAGGGCCGAGGGCTCCACAGTCCTCCGTTTCTTACGGATAAGCCGAAGCTGCTCCTCCTCCCGAGGCTCCCGCCCTTCGACGACAGGCCCCTGGAGAGGTCTTGCCTCCAGGGTCGGTCGCGGCGGAGCAGAAGAAGCTCGGCTCACCTTTTTCCCTTGGTGAAAAGGGTTCATGACCCCCGGATTAGACATGGCAATCGCAGCAGGAGGCTCTAGGAAACAAGGGAAACGAATTTCTACAGAAGAAAACAATCGACAAAGTTAATAATCCTCCTCGGGCAAGACGATCGACATGTCAAAGAAGATCGCAAAAGTTCGTACGTGGAACCTTTAGATGGCGAGGGTAGTGAAATAATCGAGCAGCCAACCAGCAGGCTTCGTTGTTAATTTAGCGTGCGTCTATACGGTCGTCAGGAAGACTCCGTATCTTCTCCCAAACAATCGCGAAATCAAAAGCGAGGTCGCCCGCCGCCGGAACAATGACACCTGCAAAAAGAAGGCCAAAATCAGATCAGTTCAGAATGTAACCGAACAAAGGGAGAGTTTAAAATCCTTACTCGGACTCCTCTCCCAAAAGCCGGTGGGAATATCCAACTCGTCGGTTGGGTTGTCGCTCGCTGCCGACTTCCAAGCGCCGCTGACCCAGAACCACTTTGACGGATCACCCCTCACTTTATTCGGGACTCCAAGAACCACCCGACCAGAGTGACCTTGGATATGGTAGCCACTGACAGAACCTCTTTGAACCATCAGTTTGAAGAGATGGTTCATCTCCAACGGCGAAGGAAGACGATACAACCGATGGCCACCAAACAGAGTGAGGGTGCAGATGATCTGCAGCCACGCGTTTGGCGTCAATTGAAGCGGCGCCACGTTCCAGGCGGTCAGCAAATAGGAGACAGCGAATGGCAGTGGGAATCACAGTCCAGCCTCCATTATCGCCTCATTGACGGTGACCATGCCCTCGGGAGGTTGATCGGCTCGCTCGTTCTCGGTAGGCACGTAGAGGCTGACATCAGAAGGAATATCCAACAGTCCAGATCCTTCCTGGTCGCCGAGCTCCCAATCTGGCCAAGGGTCCACAGAGAGCGGCGAGCAGCCCGGAACGACGTCCTCCTTACAGGTTCATAAGGATGGGCGATTGAATATTCGTTAAAGTTAAATTTGGGGAGTGGGCTGGCCAATCTCTCCATGAGTTCGGCAAAATCTGTGAAGGCTTTGCCAAACGCGCTGTCCCGCTCCCTGTGCGTCGTCGCATCCGCCTCCTCCCATTTCACTGAACGGATCCGATCGGCCTCCACCGTCTTGGCTGCATCAGCCTCATTAAAAAATTCCTCGATATCCGCAGGCTCAATCCCGGCATGGATGGCCTCGACGGCGGTGTCTACACGAAATTCCGCAGAAGGTTCATCCCAGGCGGTCAAAGCCCCGGCGGCGGAAGTGCTACCCGACTCATACACATCTGGTCTTCCTCCGGACATATTCAAAGAGAAAGGAGGGAGAAGGAGTTTTTTGTTCTTACCTAAGGTCTGAGTCGAACGACGATCGCCACACAGAGCTTCAAGAGAAATCGGCTATGTCTTCTCCTCAGGCAGAAATGCATAAGGTTTTTAACCTTGTAACCCAGTCCCTTTTATAAGCAAGAGCGGGGGATTCTGAGCAATAAGCGGAGTCCCGAGGATCGAAGTGCAACCGTCAGATAGGCCGTGTTTAATTCTGTCCTCGAATCCCTCGGGCGCGTCGTTTCGAGGGCACGCCAAAGGGCAGCCTGACAAAACTATCGGACTCCCCCAACAGGAGCCCGACACGTGCCCCGGTGACGTTTCCACAACCGTTGTCATTTCCCGCTCACTTTAGCGATCAACCAGGTCGTCCAAATTCAAAGTCAGTCCGTTCGAGAGACGATCGTCTGTTCTATAAAATGCTGAGTCGCTCATCTAAGTTAAGCGATCGCCAGTAGAACCACCTCACCCCACGTCTCCAACATCGGAGCAAGCTGGGGGGGCAATTGTTGTGCGGTGATTTATACGCCTCGACGGCGATCGGCATAAGGGCCGAGCGACCAAAGACAGCATCAAATAATTCAAGGCAGGCTTGCCAAGCTAAGATTCCTGAACGAGATCAGGTACCGAGCGATCGAGGTCTAGGGCGATCGCCTCTTGACACCTAGCGATCGACTCTGGTGCCCGACCAAGGACAACCGTCCTATGCCACGTGTAAGGGCATCATCCGTCATATCTACGAGGACCGGATCTCGGAGCGAGGACCAACGTGCAGATCCGCAAATGGCGCCGCAGAATAAGGATCTTTGAATCCAGCCCATCAATAGCTATCAACGACAAGGACTGCCTCACCTACCGACAGACCCGCCGAAAGGTCCTAGGTGGGGCCTCCCAAGACAGTGACTCTGGACGCGTGTGGTATTCTCATTGGTTCGTGCATCCAGCTGCCAGCAGCTGCTGCGGACTCTAAGGAGACTAACCCATGTGCTAAAGATGATCGCCCGCTTATTATAATACAGCAGAGGCGATCACCCAGCTACATCTACTCCTGTAAATAAGAAACCTTCAACAACTGGTTCAGAGGTTAAGAGGTTCAGAAGTTCAGAAATTATTTCCATACGAGAGTTCAGCTAATTCACACAGTGAGAGACTATCGATTTCTCACAGTCAACACAGCACTCCATTGTTATTACAAGAACTTACAGAGCATCAACTCTGGTTCTTTCAGCAATCTTCAGCACTCAAGAGCTAAGATAACTAGGGTCTTTACACTTATTGTAATTGTACTCTAACATTAATATTTGTACTCCCAAGTATTCGTATTAATAATATCTCGCGAGAGCATTCAAGCCCGGGACTAACAACCCCGGAAAATCTTGTGTTATTTACTTCCCCACGGACGTGCTCTCGCATTTTGTTTGTTACTCGTCCATTCCAGCATATCATCTCCGGATAATATTTTGGGTAAAAACACCCTCTACATCCACTGGTCCTCCACACAGGAGTGAAAATGTTTATTATAAATACTACGTACACAACTACGTATTTATAATCAAACCTAATCAATATATCGTTCACACAGATTGATATAATGATCTTAGCCTTCAACCGTTCACACAAATTGGTTTAAGCTTTCACTTGACTGGCTTCTTCACACACAGTTCCGAAGCTTCGTCTCTTCAATGCAAGTCCGTCACACACAGTTCAGGAATAGCAAGGTTTCTCAGTCCACACAGGGCTGATGGGTTTTGTTCAAGGGTAGAACAATGATTGAACAACAACTTTGACTTTCTGAGCTTTTAGCTGATGATGTGTTGTTCACAGTTTGAGCACTTGTATATCTCTTCTTTCAGTATAGCAGTATGCTTTGTGAGATATGTTTGCTTAGATGTATATGATGATAACTTCGTTGTAGTTGATTTCGTCAGTGTATCTCGATCTTCAAAGTCTGGGGATATATATAGCATTCTTGAATATATCCGTTAAGATAGATCCGTTGAGCAGGATTCCATTCCAACGGGATGATGTGTTTGAATAAAACACGATCCGGATTTTTCGCTAGATTGAAGATCTATGAAGGCTTGATATTTAAATACTTTATCCTTTAATATTTAAATATATCTTCTTAAACGGGACTTTGACTTTAGCGAATAACAAAGATTCCTTCTTGTCTTGTTTGGATGCTGTATGGAATGATAGTTGTATTGTCGATTCGAGACAACTTCCATACTTAGTCTTTAGAGACTCCTTTGCTGTATGATCGATTCGCTGTATGCTGGGGCTATGAGAAGTCTTCGATACAGGATGACACCTTTAATCAGCTTTTCGATACAGCTGCTTGTCGTATGCTGGATTGGCACATTGTCAAATATTCTGTCATGATCTTTCGATACAGAGATTGTTTATCCCGACAATTTCGATATAGGGATTGTTATCCCAACACACCCTAATGGCTTTTATCCATTAAAATAACCAAATTAAATCCAAGTAACCAAAGGTTATTAATCAATAATTTCTAAGTTTTTCACACTTAATTTCACAAATCACCAACACTTAACAAGTATAAAATAATCTACTCACTACACATATTAACTAAGGTGATAATAACAAATAAAACATTAATAAGCATGTTAAACTAGTAAACCAAGAGAAAAAGGATAAGAAAATAGAACCCGATCTATGCAACGAGACGAATTAAACCACCCGATCTTATAAACTAAAGCAAACACTAAAGATTATTTCTTTAGTAGCTTCTATTTTACCGAATAGTGAATAAAGTTGAAAACTTTATGCACTAATTAGTTTAATAAAAGCTTTTAAAGCTATAAACTTTAGAAAATAAGCTTAGCTTATAAGACCCTTAAGCTCCTCGCCTTAGATGTAGGATGGATGCCATAAAAATCAAAACTTTATAAAGGATTAGAACAAATAAGCAATAATATGAATCAAGTAAGCTATGGAAAAGCTTATTGATTTAAAAAGTAATAAACTTTAATATTAATAACCTAAAAACTAATAAAGGTGAAAACTGTATATGAAATAAGCACTAAAAACTAATAAAGATTAAAACTTTTTATAAAAGAAAAGAAAACTAGTAAATAAAAAGTGCTTATTGAATAAGCTATGGGAAAGCTTATCAAAAAGCTAATCTAAATAATCTCTAAATAAACTATAAGGTTAAGCTTATTAAAGATAAAAAGATATAAAAAAGGGCTTAAAGTGAATAAGCTATAAGAGAGCTTATCACAAATAAGCCGATCTAATAAACCACAGAAAGATATAAGGAATAAGCTATATGGCTTATTAGATAAAAGAGAAAAGAAAAAGAAAATAAAAGAGAGAGTAGAAGAAGAAGAGAAATAAGCTAAGAAGTAAACACAATCTTTATTAATAAGCTAAAAGAGTCTTACAAATAAGCACTTGAAATAAGCTAGAAGATTATAATAAGCTAGATAATAAGCTACTACTAAATCCTACTCCTACTCCTACCTACGAGTAATTTCCTACTCTCTAAATTTATCTATGTGTGTGATCTCATTTGTGTGATCGGGAGTATTATAGCTGATGGGGTTGAATCTGCCCCCTTTTGCGTCCAAGTTCAAGCCTCTAAACCTTTCCATCATTAACAGCTCATGATTGCCACGTGTCACATTCCCATTAGCTGGCAGTCTTCTGGAACATTCTCCTCGTACCTGGAACCTCGTACGCGTCATATCTACCACGTGTCAGCATGCTATAGGTCCACAGCCTGCCACGTAACCTCGTACTGACATGTCAGCGCCGCCACTGCAACCTCGTACCTGCATTTAATACCAATCATTAGCTGGCGGCGGCGGCACCACGTGGCGGCCTCCAATTGGTCAGCCGCCAGTGACGTCAGCAAGTGGGCCCCACTGGTCACCGGGTCAACCGGTCAATGCCGGTCAACGACCAGGTCAACGACCAACGGGACCGGGTCTGGATCAGGTCTAGTGCCACGTGGACCAATGAGGTGGTGCCACGTGGCACAAAGTATTAATAACCCATTTTAACTCATTTGGGATCGAACGCGAGACCTCCAGTGTGGGAGGGAAGGCTACTACCAGCTGAGCTAGGCAGTCCTTCAATACTATATATGCAAAATTAATATTTAACCTTAAGCTTGAACTGTCCGTTTATTTACTAATTTGACCTGTCATTTGAGCGAGATTTGGACTGGTTAAAAATATATGAAAGCACCTCCGGACTTGTTCTTTCGTGATCTTTCCAATGGTGTGCTCGGGGAATTTTTTCGACTTTGTCTGAACCTCGTAAAACGCAAAAACATCGACGAAACTCATCCAAAAATCACCGTTTTTGCTTTGTTTTCAAACCCTTGTACCTGCAAGACATAATAACGCATTCCAAATATATTTGCAATATAATTTCACATATTTTATGGTTATTAGCCCATTTTAGCGTGTTTTCTGGTATAAAAATGATGTGTGTTTAAGCACACATCAGAAATCCCCCAAACTAATCCATTGCTGGTCCCTCACGCAATGTTTATAATACACGTAGTGAAAGAAAATCTTTTACCCCCCTTAATTAATAATCCCTCACATCAAACAAAAACAGAAAAATGTCCATTAAGGGGTATAAAAATCATTTTCGAAAATGCCCCGTTTTATCCGTTAAATAATAATAATAAAAAGAAGATAATAAGAAATTTTTCAAAACATATAAGAGGCTTTAAGAACGGGAAACTCGCAAACTGGGAGTTTCCAGGAGATAAAGATCATCATCCTCGATTTTCACAATCCCCAAACCAAGCTTAAAATGAAATCACAGCTAAATATAAAATTAGATGATAACACTACTCATAGATGCTAATTGTGTACGCACAGCTACTCCTTGCTCCCTTATTCCTAGTTCCTCTAAGGATTTTATTTTGAAAAATGACTTTTTTTTTTCTTATTTCGATAGATTTTAGTCCTATAAAGGCACCCGATTTAGACAATACTTAGTTTAAAATCCTTCCCTAGAGAACTGCTGCATATAGAAATAAGATACACATCAAGGTCCTAATTTAACACGATTTATGGGATATCCTTTTTATTTCATCCGAAACAACTCATCTACGAGTCCAGAGACAGAAGCTTTATTTAGATATCTCCGGTCAATGCCGGTCAACAACCAACGGACCGGGTCTGGGTCGGGTCAGGTTCGGGTCTGGATCGGGTCGGGTGCCACGTGGACTAATGAGGTGGTGCCACATGGCACAGAGTATTAATAACCCATTTTAGCTCGTTTGGGATCGAACGCGAGACCTCCTATGGTGGAGGGAAGGCTGCTACCAGCTGAGCTGGGCAGTCCTTCAATACTATATACGCACAATTAATATTTAACCTTAAGCTTGAACTGTCCGTTTATTTACTAATTTGACATGTCATTTGAGCGAGATTTGGACCGGTTCAAAAATATATGAAAGTACCTCCGGACTCATTTCGACTTCGTCTGAACCTCGTAAAACGTGAAAACATCATCGAAAATCATCCGAAAATCACCGTTTTTGCTTTGTTTTCAAAACCTTGTACCTGCAAGACATAATAATGCATTCCAAACATATTTGCAATATAATTTCACATAGTTTATGGTTATTAGTCCGTTTTAGCGTGTTTTCTGATATAAAAATGATGTGTGTTTAAGCACACATCAGACTGCCCTTGAAAGTTCTCAGGCTGATCTCCGCAATGAAGTATCTACTATCAGGGAAGATACTTCCGAAGTCAAAACTATGATGAAAGATCTCCCTATAGCTTTCAAAGGACCATCCCCAGCTCCCTCAGGCAGTGTGCCAACATCAACAGCTGCTTCCACTGAAGCTCAAGCAACTGTTGAAGGGGAGAAAATCACAACAAAGGCTGCTCTCACTCCATTCCAGTAACTTTTCAGGCAGTTGGAACTCACAGGACATCCCTCCTTCGTTTAAGGGGGAGCATGTAACATTAACAACTGCCTTGGTCATTTCAACAATCCTTCCATCAACTGTTGAAGCTACAACGATCACAGTTCTTCCTGAATAGCCTAAAGCTGTAATGCCAATCTCATTCTACAAACCACCCTCTTCTGAAGCTCCAATCCCTGAACAACCTTGTTCATCTGCTCTCAAAAACAAAGGCAAAGGAGTTCTCATTATCCCAGAGCATAAACAACAAAAACTTGTGCCAACATCAAAGGTCATTCGTCAAGACCCTGATGAACCTGTAAGGGTCCCTTACATGATAGATGGGAAGATGTACCAGCTGACCAATGATGAAATCAATGCTCACATAGAGAAAGAGGAGCTAATAAAGAAGGCAGCTAAAGAAGCTAAAAGGTTGGAACTGACAAGGCCTGTAATAGCCAAGGTGATTCAGGAAGAAGCTGAAAAGAATGGAATTGATCCCAAGCAAGTCATCAGTGCCAAAGCAGGGGAGAAATTCAAACAGGCTCAGAAATTCAAGCAGGGGAGAAGTCTTCCTGAGGGAGTTCCTTTTGTCAACAACATGGTCATAGAAGAGCCTGAACTTGGACTATTCTTCACTGATTCCTTTGGAGATCAAGACTTTAAGAGGTGGAGTGACATAGACAGGGCTGGGATTGATACTATTGTGGGATACTTGGTAATGGCTTCCACTGTCAAGACTGAAGAGAATGCCAGACTCTGTATGAGGCTGAGAAAGTTAAATCAAAGATCACCCTGAACAAGAGAAGCTTAAACCAAAGAAGGTGAAACTAGAACAATTGGGTTATCACTTGGACTGAGAATGTTGTACTCACTATCTTTTGTAGCAATTGTTAGGAACTTTTGTAATCCATGAATAAATGAAGTATTTTATGTTAATCAGTGTTCCTTAGTTGCATTATTGTATCTTCAGTGTAAGAAAAAGACCTTTGATCACTTACACTGAATAAAACACTTAGGCTATATTTATATCCAAATAGGGGGGATTGTTGGGTCCATTCAGTGCCCAATTTCCCTTAATCTAGGATTTGAATAAAAAATAACCTAAGTGTTGCAAATCCGTAAACATAGTCAAGTCACTGAGTGAATAGTCACTCAGTGAGTCATCTTCAGGATGCGCAGGACAAGTCTAAAGAAGAAAGACTTTCCATTCAGTGGGGCGGGACTCAGTGAATGATACCTGAGCAAAAGAAGAAGGTGATAGGTTCAGTGAGTGATGACAACAACTCACTGAACCCTAAGTCTCCTCAACAAATATGAAGACTGAAGACTTAATACTGAAGGATTTGTGGGACAAGGCGGGATAAGTTTGAAACGTATAAGGGTGAGTCCTTATCAAGCAAAGGTCAAACTTACCCTGAATGGCTAAAGACTAAAGCAGTGTCATCACTGCTAATCAGAAAGCATCGTTGTCTTATACTCAAAGTAGAAGATTGTAACAGAGGCAAAATGTGTAAGCATTTTGTCCAATGTAGCTTAGGTCACTCTTGTCTTCTTCAATAACGGTTGTAAACATTTGTGTATAAATAGGATCATAAGATGGAGTAAAAGGTTGACAAGTTTGTGCACTAAATGCTTAGACATTCACAGACACCTTTTACTCCTCCAAACACAACTAAGTCCCTGAGATAGCTCAGTTGGTTAGCATAGATGTACTTAAGCTTAGCTTAAGTTTAGAGAGGAGATTACCACACTTGTAATTTTAATCCCAAGTGTTATTCCGCAAACACTTGGGTATAGATTCTTTGATTAACTTCTAATAAGAATTTAAACGCTGAAAAACTCTTTTCTATTTAATTTTACGTTTTCACTTATTAACAAGTTTTTCATTACATTACTTAACCATGGAACACGGTTAGATTAACTTTGTGGTTAAGCTAAACGTGTAAACGAGAACAACACAGTAAACCAGAGGGATTTAGGGCTGAGCATCGATCCAAAACTGACCCGACCCGACGAAAACCGAACCGACCCGAGAATCGATTTTGTGAAAAACATGAACCGAAACTGAAACGAATATGGTCGATTCGGTTCAGTTTTGCGTCTGTTCATTTCGTTTCAAGTGTGTTTAGGTGTGTTTTGGTCGGTTTTGGGTCGAACCGAACCGAACCGAAACTGAAAAACGGTAATACATAGAACCGAAACCGAACCGAAAATGGTCGGTTTGGTTCGGTTCGGTCCGGTTCGGCTCGGTTTTCTCGGTTTTGTGCTCAGCCCTAGAGGGATTCGTCGACCCAGACCATCCGAATCATGTGTAAAGACTCAAGAAAGCCCTTTACGGTCTTAAACAAGCCCCAAGGGCATGGCACGATAAACTGTCCGCCTTCTTATTTGCTAATCACTTTACCAAAGGATCAGTTGATCCCACACTGTTTATTCAAAGACACAGGGAGGACATTTTAATTGTACAAATTTATGTCGATGACATCATTTTTGGATCAACAAAGAAAAAGTACTCAAACGCTTTTGCAAAATTAATGAAATAAATTTTAAAATGTCCACGATGGTTGAACTAAAGTTCTTCTTAGGACTCCAAGTTCATCAATCACCCCGTGGTATTTTTCTAAACAAGTCCAAATATGCTCTAGAGATTCTAAAGAAACATGGCATGACTAGTAGTGATACTTATAACACTCATGTGGCTGCCTCATCACCAAAACTAGCCGTTGATTTACATGGGAAACCAGTTGACCCTACAAAATACCGAAGTATTATTAGGTCTCTCATGTATCTAACAGCCAATAGACCAGACATAGTCTTTGTTGTATATCTTTGCTTCCGTTATCAGTTGAGACCAACTGAATGACACCTATCTGAGGCTAGACGAATCCTTCGATACATAAAGGGAACGATTCATTTGGGAATCTGGTATCCGAAGGATGCTGGTTTTGAACTAATAGCCTTTTCAGATGCTGATCACGCAGGTTGTCTAGATACTCGCAAAAGCACATCTGGTGGTGTACAATTTATAGGTGATAAACTCGTATTTTGGCAGTCAAAGAATCAGGATTGCACATCGTTGTCTTCAATAGAAGCAGAATATGTAGCCATGTCAGCATGATACTTCGGTATTTATGTAACACCCCCAATCCGCTCAGGGATATTACACGCCGTAGAACCTTTCCTCAAGGATCTACCAGGCTGGTAATGACATTTAACATCTCGACAATGCCTTCGAGGCTACAATGACTCAGTAGACCGATTTGGTCTTTCCACAAATACATACAACTCAAATACAACTCATGCCCACGCAGGGGACAAAATACAACTACACCCGTACAACGGGAACAATACAAAGAATGAAAATAAAGTACAATCGAACCAACACACGATGTACGGTTCCTCATGTGATTAGTATCGATCATCTTTCATCATCCTTCGTGCCGACCGTGTTATGCTCCAAAACCCGAATGCAAAACAGACATCCACCCCCGAATACTCGGGGTTAGCAAAACTCCACTGTTTTGCTAGTGCAAATACAAAGTGCAAATACGAGCCATACAATTCACATTCCACGAATAACAATAACCGAGGATCCTCAAAGATCCAAACGAAACGAAAAGTACTTCCCGAGGCAAGGGTTTGAGAAAACATTTCAAAAACGAAATATCATAAATCAATGGGAATAATTTATAAAACGGTTTAGAATGCCATCGAGAGTTTTAATAGAAAACAATTTAGGATTATCAAATCCTACTTTTCAAAAATCCAAAAGACAAAGGGGTCACCGCCCCAAAAGTTTACTTTCTGGAAAATGACATTAACCAAATCGTTGGGATTTTAGCCCCAAATCCGTAAAACGACTTTTACAAAACTCTTGGGATTTTAGCCCCAAATCTCATCAACTCACAGTACTCAAGAACGACCACAAGGTTCGTCTCCCAACATCAAAATCCACAAATAAAGGATTTAAAACATAAACCACAAAATACTCTAGAGCCATCCTAGCCAAGTAGGCCAAACGAACAACTTACCTCTTACACATTTAGTCAATGCATGCAAATGAAAACCGTTCAAAAGCACTCATTTCCGGAAATGCCAATATCGAATCACATTTGTAAAAATGCACCACAATTAACCGCGGACCACGGCCGTGGATCCTGCCGAGACCCCGTCGGATCTAACCCACAGTGGTTAAAAGCAAGCTTGCGGTTCCACAGCTTCGTGGAGCCCTACCGAGACCCCGTCGGATCTAACCCGTAGTGAGCATACACACACACACGTTACTCATGCAATACTAACATGCTAAGAATGTAAGTTCATTAAGAATACTCACTAGAGATGGCCATTAACTCGACACCATTACCAAACTCTTCAAAAATACAATAACAAGCTTAAATAAGGAATACACGATTCCATAAGCGAAACAATAGGAGTATCATCATAAAATCCTTCAATGTTCAAAATAACCAAATCATAATCAATTCTCAAAACACCGTTCACAAATCACACTCGTTTTGAAAGAAAGCCTTTAACGAGGCCAAATCAAATCCTTTGAAACTTCATTTCAAATAACCAAACAAACACATTAAGACGACCACCGATCATCATATCCATAAAACGAGAAAAGTATGGGCAAGGTACTTGCCTCGAATAAGAACAACGCGAGAATCGGCCAAGTAGGTTGGCCCGAACCGACTACGCACTCCGACTCCACCGAACGCCAACTCACGTTCATAAACTACGAAGGACAAATAATAACAATGAAATGAATTCCATAACACGACTCAAAGCCGTTGAATTCAAAGAACGAATGACGAAAGTTCACGGATTTCCCAAAATGGCCAAGAACACGATTCGTTCCACAAAACCCGAAAACGGAATTCCAAGTTGAAATATGGATATACAATCCATAGAATATGTTTAACAACATCATTTAACCATAATCGATCCATCGAAAACGGATGAAAACGAGATCGGGACAAATCCCCCAAAAAGTCAATTCAAGGAAATCAAGAAATATACTTGATTCGACGAAGAACAATGGATTAAATGATGTTAAACACAAGAATACTATCAAGATTAATCATACCCATCATGAATTAATCAACAACACGGAGCGAATCGGACGAAAATGCAAAAATCCCCAAATTCACGAAATTAGGGTTCTAAGGAAGATTACCTTGATTCGAATCAAAGGTTGATAACAGACGATCGATTGATGTTATGAACTCAAGGACTTCATGGATTTGTTGTTAAACAACATGGCTTCGTCGCCCATGAATCGCCACTCGCGGATGGAGAAGGAAGGAAATGAAAACGAAGTGAAATGTGACTGCCACCATATTTATATCGGGCGGCTTAGCGTGCGCTAGCCTTCCGGACTAGCGTGCGCTATCGGCCAGATCGGCCGAGTACCCTAGGCCGGGGCCCACACGACCCGGCATCACCGACCAACCCCGCCGACCGAACTGTCGACCCAACTCCCGCTAGCGTGCGCTACGGCCGGATGCCCTGCGCGCTAGCCGAATTGGCCCAAAGAGCCACCGGATCGAATCGCCCGGCCAGTAACGTCGCTAGCCGGCCGACAGCGTGCGCTACGCTGCCGACTAGCGCGCGCTACGCCGGCGTAGCGTGCGCTACTGCCGATCCCGACCGAGTCCGTAACCTCGAAACCCCATCGCTGTGCCCGAGCAACAGACGCTGAGCCACCGCGGCAGGCGCTACACTGCCGGTTAGCGCAGCCTTCCGGCCGTAGGCGTGCGCTTACGCGGCCTCGCGCACCTGGCCCGGCCGGTGCCCGCAATCGTCCGGCCGATCCGCAACCGTCCGGCCGATCCGCAACCGCGTGGCTCGACGGCCGATTTCCGAAACGTGCGGAGCGAACACGGCGAAAAGTTCGCGGACAACATAAACGACTAAATGAAAGCGTAATACCATAATTAGTCATACGCGACCAAGAAACGGGTCGAGACAACAATTACAGATACGGATACCCGTAACTTTCAAGAAATTACAAAATGGCCCAAAACGCCCGGAAATCACGATACGTGATCGAATAACCAAACCGAAGTTCACAACACGTCCAACAAAGTTAAACGGACTTGCGGGAAACTCGAAACAACAGCTTGCATTTAGATTCGCAAGAATCGAACTCAAGTGCGGAAAAGTCGCGAAAAGCACGGAACTCAACAAAACGACACCGAAACGAACTCGGATGTCAAAAGTGTAGAATTAATCATTCTCGGAATGACGAACAGACATGAGCGAGTCACAAAACAGACTT
The DNA here is from genome assembly GCA_033398695.1 of Orobanche coerulescens. Lineage (NCBI taxonomy): Eukaryota > Viridiplantae > Streptophyta > Magnoliopsida > Lamiales > Orobanchaceae > Orobanche > Orobanche coerulescens. The sequence goes on from CM065804.1 coordinate 27,956,472, forward strand.
CACGAAAAAGAAATTACCAGAAATCGAAAATTGCGGATATTACATTCTACCCTCCTTAAAAGAAGTTTCGTCCCGAAACTTAAAACAAGTATGGGGAAGAAATATTCTGCCAGGAAAACTCAACGAGATACACAAGAATGCGTAACTAACGCCCAACGGTGAGATGTTACAAACAACGCAAAGGAATATACGGCGTGAAAACACGCTCCACGGCGACCAACACAACGTCGCCGTTAGGGATATAATAAAACCAACAAGTGACAAGCGTCATGAAATGGATAATACAATCAAGTCAATTATCCAAACAATCGCAAAACACAACGAACGAAAATCAATACGATTGACCAACCCTACGGTACATATATCAAAACGCGAGCCAAACGCTGAACAAATACGGAATTCCACCGCCTAAGGGCTGGAAGATCGAAAACGAAACTAATTTCCCGAACTAAAGGGAATTACGAAGGAGTCTGAATGCTCAATAATCACGAAACGAGAACAAAAACCGAACAAACAAACGATCGAGACAACAAAAATCGAAGAATCATGTTCGAATCACGAAGAACAATAAAGTTCAAACAATAACTCCCAGGATGATCTGGTGAGAACTACAAGACATGCATTCCCATAAGATTCACAGGAAAGGGAATAGCGATTGAAAAGTCACAACGACAAACGAGTTATTCCGAAATGATATCACACTCGTTCGATACACAAAAACAAGGGCAGGACAAGCTCAGAAATGCCAACGAACATAAATGAGTCGACAGAGTCGAAAACATAAGAGTTCCAAATCCGATCCACTTCGAATAAAAGAACTAATAGAACCAGATGATGTCACTCCCGAACAAGGTTCACAAGAATCGAACCGAACCCGAAAAAGTCACAGCGATAACCAGATCGACCCACAACAAGGTCGTAGCTCGTTCGGACGATGAAACCGAATTACAGATCAAGTTCATAAAGTATCAACGAACATGAGCGAATCGATAGACTGGAGAAAGAGAAAATACAGAAGTCAAAATAGTACGGGCATTACCTCCGACCTCGTCCACGAAATTCACAAAAACGGGAGCAAGGTAACAAGACATTAAACAATCGACGCATAACGGAACCATCACCGATGCACACGGTCATACCAAACCAAGCTCTAACAGCTCGCACATGCGCGACAACGCAGAGATTGCCATGAGGCGACAACATTCAATACCAACACTCCGCCTCTCACGGGGCTAGCACAACCAATGTGTGAAAGCGTCTCAACGCTCACACCGCCAATTCGATCATACTCGGGAGAAAGTATCAAAATGACAACGCGAACATCACACATACATACCCAGTCCTCAAACGGGAATGGATAGGTTTTAAAAACGAAAACCTCATTTTGAAAATAATTTAGAAGAACACCGATTGATCTTGAGTATCACCTTTCAAAAAGTACAAACGTGAAACATCATTATCGAGACTTTGGAGAACCATATCTCATTTGATAAAAATGAGGACATTTTCTCTTAGTGAAAACTTTCAAAATATTCGACCCTCGGGTCTAAATAAAAGTGTTGAAAATATCTCAAAATATTTTGGTCCTCGAGGTAGAAAATTTTTGAAATACATCGTGGCACCTAGGATGTACCACAAGAAAATAAGTCATTTGAAAAGTATGTCTCGAAGTTTATTTTTCTAAGATACTCAAGGTTTTCAAAAATCCAATAGGCCAGAATGCCCAAAACTCACACATACCGACGTTCACTAAAACAACTCCTAGCACGCGCATCAAACCGTTTAAAATCAAGACAATACATGTCTTTAAACGAAAATAAACGATAAAATACCACATTCGAACAAAACCACCGATAAAACACCCTCCCGCACCGGCTAGTGAACAAGTCGAACGCGTATAAGCACAAAGCTTCCACAAGAGACTTGTAAAGCGTGCAAATCGATTCGAAAATCATCAACAACGGAGAAAAACAACAATAAAAGACATCACAAACGACGACACTCCTCGTATAAATCAAATACGAGAGTCGACTAAATACATATCGTGAAATCAAAATTCACATAAAATTCCACCACTTAACAAATAATCATAAAAATAGCTCGTGTCACACGAGGCACAACACAAAGAAGGGAGACTTACTTCCACAGGTCGCACGAAGATGATGATCGCCCCACGATACTAATCACGACCAACAAACTCAAACGACGCGTCGCGACACGACTCAGTCAGATAAAATCCGACGAAACAAGACTCAAACAACACGACTTGACCCGACAGCCTAGGTTTCCTCAACCTAATCTCTGATACCATTTATGTAACACCCCCAATCCGCTCAGGGATATTACACGCCGTAGAACCTTTCCTCAAGGATCTACCAGGCTGGTAACGACATTTAACATCTCGACAATGCCTTCGAGGCTACAATGACTCAGTAGACCGATTTGGTCTTTCCACAAATACATACAACTCAAATACAACTCATGCCCACGCAGGGGACAAAATACAACTACACCGTCTGGCGGAACAATACAAAGAAATGGAAAATAAAGTACAACTGAACCAACACACGATGTACGGTTCCTCATGTGATTAGTATCGATCATCTTTCATCATCCTTCGTGCCGACCCTGTGTTATGCTCCAAAACCTGAATGCAAAAACAGACATCCACCCCCCGAATACTCGGGGGTTAGCAAAACTCCACTGTTTTGCTAGTGCAAATACAAAGTGCAAATACGAGCCATACAATTCACATTCCACGAATAACAATAACCGAGGATCCTCAAAGATCCAAACGAAACGAAAAGTACTTCCCGAGGCAAAGGTTTGAGAAAACATTTCAAAAACGAAATATCATAAATCAATGGGAATAATTTATAAAACGGTTTAGAATGCCATCGAGAGTTTTAATAGAAAACAATTTAGGATTATCAAATCCTACTTTTCAAAAATCCAAAAGACAAAGGGGTCACCGCCCCAAAAGTTTACTTTACGGAAAATGACATTAACCAAATCGTTGGGATTTTAGCCCCAAATCAAGTAAACGACTTTTACAAAACCCTTGGGATTTTAGCCCCAAATCTCATCAACTCACAGTACTCAAGAACGACCACAAGGTTCGTCTCCCAACATCAAAATCCACAAATAAAGGATTTAAAACATAAACCACAAAATACTCTAGAGCCATCCTAGACAAGTAGGCCAAACGAACAACTTACCTCTTACACATTTAGTCAATGCATGCAAATGAAAACCGTTCAAAAGCACTCATTTCCGGAAATGCCAATATCGAATCACATTTGTAAAAATGCACCACAATTAACCGCGGACCCACAGCTTCGTGGATCCCTGCCGAGACCCCGTCGGATCTAACCCACAGTGGTTAAAAGCAAGCTTGCGGTTCCACGGCCGTGGAGCCCTACCGAGACCCCGTCGGATCTAACCCGTAGTGAGCATACACACACACACGTTACTCATGCAATACTAACATGCTAAGAATGTAAGTTCATTAAGAATACTCACTAGAGATGGCCATTAACTCGACACCATTACCAAACTCTTCAAAAATACAATAACAAGCTTAAATAAGGAATACACGATTCCATAATGAAACAATAGGAGTATCATCATAAAATCCTTCAATGTTCAAAATAACCAAATCATAATCAATTCTCAAAACACCGTTCACAAATCACACTCGTTTTGAAAGAAAGCCTTTAACGAGGCCAAATCAAATCCTTTGAAACTTCATTTCAAATAACCAAACAAACACATTAAGACGACCACCGATCATCATATCCATAAACGAGAAAAGTATGGGCAAGGTACTTGCCTCGAATAAGAACAACGGAGAATCGACCAAGTAGGTTGGCCCGAACCGACTACGTACCCGCCGACTCCACCGAACGCCAACTCACGTTCATAAACTACGAAGGACAAATAATAACAATGAAATGAATTCCATAACACGACTCAAAGCCGTTGAATTCAAAGAACGAATGACGAAAGTTCACGGATTTCCCCAAAATGGCCAAGAACACGATTCGTTCCACAAAACCCGAAAACGGAATTCCAAGTTGAAATATGGATATACAATCCATAGAATATGTTTAACAACATCATTTAACCATAATCGATCCATCGAAAACGGATGAAAAAGCGAGATCGGGACAAATCCCCAAAAAGTCAATTCAAGGAAATCAAGAAATATACTTGATTCGACGAAGAACAATGGATTAAATGATGTTAAACACAAGAATACTATCAAGATTAATCATACCCATCATGAATTAATCAACAACACGAACGAATCGGACGAAAATGCAAAAATCCCCAAATTCACGAAATTAGGGTTCTAAGGAAGATTACCTTGATTCGTTGAATCAAAGGTTGATAACAGACGATCGATTGATGTTATGAACTCAAGGACTTCATGGATTTGTTGTTAAACAACATGGCTTCGTCGCCCATGAATCGCCACTCGCGGATGGAGAAGGAAGGAAATGAAAACGAAGTGAAATGTGATCGCCACCATATTTATATCGGGCCACTTAGCGCGTCGCTAGCCTTCCCGGACTAGCGTGCGCTATCGGCCAGATCGGCGAGTACCTCGGCCGTGGCCCACACGACCCGGCATCACCGACCAACCCCGCCGACCGAACTGCCGACCCAACTCCCGCTAGCGTGCGCTTACGGCGGATGCTGCGCGCGCTAGCCGATTGGCCCAGAGCCACCGGATCGAATCGCCGGCCAGTAACGACGCTAGCCGGCCGACGGCGTGCGCTTACGCTGCCGACTAGCGCGCGCTACGCTTCGCGTAGCGTGCGCTACTCGCCGATCCTGACCGAGTCCGAACCTCGAAACCCCATCGCTGCCCGAGCGACAGACGCTAAAGCCACCCGGCAGGCGCTACACTGCCGGTTAGCGCAGCCTTCCGGCCAGAAGCGTCGCTTACGCGGTTCTCGCGCACCTGGCCCGGCCGGTGCAATCGTCCGGCGATCCATAACCGTCCGGGCCCCAGAACCGCTGTGGCTCGGCGACCGATTTCCAAACGTCACGGAGCGAACACGGCGAAAAGTTCGCGGACAACATAAACGACTCGAAATGAAAGCGTAATACCATAATTAGTCATACGCGACCAAGAAACGGGTCGAGACAACAATTACAGATACGGATACGTAACTTTCAAGAAATTACAAAATGGCCCAAAACGGCCTAAATCACGATACGTGATCGAATAACCAAACCGAAGTTCACAACACGTCCAACAAAGTTAAACGGACTTGCGGGAAACTCAAACAACAGCTGCATTTAGATTCGCAAGAATCGAACTCAAGTGCGGAAAAGTCGCGAAAAAGCACGGAACTCAACAAAACGACACCGAAACGAACTCGGATGTCAAAAAGTGTAGAATTAATCATTCTCAGAATGACGAAACAGACATGAGCGAGTCGTCAAAACAGACTTCCGCCGAAAAAAAGAAATTACCGGAAATCGAAAATTGCGGATATTACATTCTACCCTCCTTAAAAGAAGTTTCGTCCCGAAACTTAAAACAAGTATGGGGAAGAAATATTCTGCCAGGAAAACTCAACGAGATACACAAGAATGCGTAACTAACGCCCAACGGCGAGATGTTACAAACAACGCAAAGGAATATACGGCGTGAAAACACGCTCCACGGCGACCAACACAACGTCGCCGTTAGGGATATAATAAAACCAACAAGTGACAAGCGTCATCAAATGGATAATACAATCAAGTCAATTATCCAAACAATCGCAAAACACAACGAACGAAAATCAATACGATTGACCAACCCTACGGTACATATATCAAAACGCGAGCCAAACGCTGAACAAATACGGAATTCCACCGCCTAAGAATGGAAGATCGAAAACGAAACTAATTTCCCGAACTAAAGGGAATTACGAAGGAGTCTGAATGCTCAATAATCACGAAACGAGAACAAAAACCGAACAAACAAACGATCGAGACAACAAAAATCGAAGAATCATGTTCGAATCACGAAGAACAATAAAGTTCAAACAATAACTCACAGGATGATCCGTGAGAACTACAAGACATGCATTCCCATAAGATTCACAGGAAAGGGAATAGCGATTGAAAAGTCACAACGACAAACGAGTTATTCTGAAATGATATCACACTCGTTCGATACACAAAAACAAGGGCAGGACAAGCTCAGAAATGCCAACGAACATAAATGAGTCGACAGAGTCGAAAACATAAGAGTTCCAAATCCGATCCACTTCGAATAAAAGAACTAATAGAACCAGATGATGTCACTCCCGAACAAGGTTCACAAGAATCGAACCGAACCCGAAAAAGTCACAGCGATAACCAGATCGACCCACAACAAGGTCGTAGCTCGTTCGGACGATGAAACCGAATTACAGATCAAGTTCATAAAGTATCAACGAACATGAGCGAATCGATAGACTGGAGAAAGAGAAAATACAGAAGTCAAAATAGTACGGGCATTACCTCCGACCTCGTCACGAAATTCACAAAAACGGAGCAAGGTAACAAGACATTAAACAATCGACGCATAACGGAACCATCACCGATGCACACGGTCATACCAAACCAAGCTCTAACAGCTCGCACATGCGCGACAACGCAGAGATTGCCATGAGGCGACAACATTCAATACCAACACTCCGCCTCTCACAGGGGCTAGCACAACCAATGTGTGGAAAGCGTCTCAACGCTCACACCGCCAATTCGATCATACTCGGGAGAAAGTATCAAAATGACAACGCGAACATCACACATACATACCACCTCAAACGGGAATGGATAGGTTTTAAAAACGAAAACCTCATTTTGAAAATAATTTAGAAGAACACCGATTGATCTTGAGTATCACCTTTCAAAAAGTACAAACGTGAAACATCATTATCGAGACTTTGGAGAACCATATCTCATTTGATAAAAATGAGGACATTTTCTCTTAGTGAAAACTTTCAAAATATTCGACCCTCGGGTCTAAATAAAAGTGTTGAAAATATCTCAAAATATTTTGGTCCTCGAGGTAGAAAATTTTTGAAATACATCGTGGCACCTAGGATGTACCACAAGAAAATAAGTCATTTGAAAAGTATGTCTCGAAGTTTATTTTTCTAAGATACTCAAGGTTTTCAAAAATCCAATAGGCCAGAATGCCCAAAACTCACACATACCGACGTTCACTAAAACAACTCCTAGCACGCGCATCAAAACGTTTAAAATCAAGACAATACATGTCTTTAAACGAAAATAAACGATAAAATACCACATTCAGAACAAAACCACTGATAAAACACCCTCCCGCACTGGCTAGTGAACAAGTCGAACGCGTATAAGCACAAAGCTTCCACAAGAGACTTGTAAAACGTGCAAATCGATTCGAAAATCATCAACAACGGAGAAAAACAACAATAAAAAGACATCACAAACGACGACACTCCTCGTATAAATCAAATACGAGAGTCGACTAAATACATATCGTGAAATCAAAATTCACATAAAATTCCACCACTTAACAAATAATCATAAAAATAGCTCGTGTCACACGAGGCACAACACAAAGAAGGGAGACTTACTTCCACAGGTCGCACGAAGATGATGATCGCCCCACGATACTAATCACGACCAACAAACTCAAACGACGCGTCGCGACACGACTCGACGGATAAAATCCGACGAAACAAGACTCAAACAACACGACTTGACCCGGCCTAGGTTTCCTCAACCTAATCTCTCGATACCATTTATGTAACACCCCCAATCCGCTCGGGGATATTACACGCCGTAGAACCTTTCCTCAAGGATCTACCAGCCGGTAACGACATTTAACATCTCGACAATGCCTTCGAGGCTACAATGACTCAAGAGACCGATTTGGTCTTTCCACAAATACATACAACTCAAATACAACTCATGCCCACGCAGGGACAAAATACAACTACACCCGCATAACGGAACAATACAAAGAATGGAAAATAAAGTACAATCGAACCAACACACGATGTACGGTTCCTCATGTGATTAGTATCGATCATCTTTCATCATCCTTCGTGCCGACCCGTGTTATGCTCCAAAACCCGAATGCAAAAACAGACATCCACCCCCGAATACTCTGGGGTTAGCAAACTCCACCGTTTTGCTAGTGCAAATACAAAGTGCAAATACGAGCCATACAATTCACATTCCACGAATAACAATAACCGAGGATCCTCAAAGATCCAAACGAAACGAAAAGTACTTCCCGAGGCAAAGGTTTGAGAAAACATTTCAAAACGAAATATCATAAATCAATGGGAATAATTTATAAAACGGTTTAGAATGCCATCGAGAGTTTTAATAGAAAACAATTTAGGATTATCAAATCCTACTTTTCAAAAATCCAAAAGACAAAGGGGTCACCGCCCAAAAGTTTACTTTACGGAAAATGACATTAACCAAATCGTTGGGATTTTAGCCCCAAATCCGTAAACGACTTTTACAAAACCCTTGGGATTTTAGCCCCAAATCTCATCAACTCACAGTACTCAAGAACGACCACAAGGTTCGTCTCCCAACATCAAAATCCACAAATAAAGGATTTAAAACATAAACCACAAAATACTCTAGAGCCATCCTAGACAAGTAGGCCAAACGAACAACTTACCTCTTACACATTTAGTCAATGCATGCAAATGAAAACCGTTCAAAAGCACTCATTTCCGGAAATGCCAATATAGAAACACAGTTGAAAAAATGCACCACAATTAACCGCGGACCCACAGCTTCGTGGATCCCTGCCGAGACCCCGTCGGATCTAACCCACAGTGGTTAAAAGCAAGCTCGCGGTTCCACAGCTTCGTGGAGCCCTACCGAGACCCCGTCGGATCTAACCCGTAGTGAGCATACACACACACACGTTACTCATGCAATACTAACATGCTAAGAATGTAAGTTCATTAAGAATACTCACTAGAGATGGCCATTAACTCGACACCATTACCAAACTCTTCAAAAATACAATAACAAGCTTAAATAAGGAATACACGATTCCATAACTGAAACAATAGGAGTATCATCATAAAATCCTTCAATGTTCAAAATAACCAAATCATAATCAATTCTCAAAACACCGTTCACAAATCACACTCGTTTTGAAAGAAAGCCTTTAACGAGGCCAAATCAAATCCTTTGAAACTTCATTTCAAATAACCAAACAAACACATTAAGACGACCACCGATCATCATATCCATAAAACGAGAAAAGTATGGGCAAGGTACTTGCCTCGAATAAGAACAACGCGGAGAATCGACCGAAGTAGGTTGGCCCGAACCGACTACGTACCCGCCGACTCCACCGAACGCCAACTCACGTTCATAAACTACGAAGGACAAATAATAACAATGAAATGAATTCCATAACACGACTCAAAGCCGTTGAATTCAAAGAATGAATGACGAAAGTTCACGGATTTCCCCCAAAATGGCCAAGAACACGATTCGTTCCTACAAAACCCGAAAACGGAATTCCAAGTTGAATTATGGATATACAATCCATAGAATATGTTTAACAACATCATTTAACCATAATCGATCCATCAAAACGGATGAAAAAGCGAGATCGGGACAAATCCCCAAAAAGTCAATTCGAAGGAAATCAAGAAATATACTTGATTCGACGAAGAACAATGGATTAAATGATGTTAAACACAAGAATACTATCAAGATTAATCATACCCATCATGAATTAATCAACAACACGGAACGAATCGGACGAAAATGCAAAAATCCCCAAATTCACGAAATTAGGGTTCTAAGGAAGATTACCTTGATTCACTGAATCAAAGGTTGATAACGGACGATCGATTGATGTTATGAACTCAAGGACTTCATGGATTTGTTGTTAAACAACATGGCTTCGTCGCCCATGAATCGCCACTCGCGGATGGAGAAGGAAGGAAATGAAAAACGAAGTGAAATGTGACTGCTCAGCCATATTTATATCGGGCCACCTAGCGTGCGCTAGCCTTCCCGGACTAGCGTGCGCTATCGGCCGCAGACGCCGAGTACCCTCGGCCAGGCCCACACGACCCGGCATCACCGACCAACCTGTCGACCCAACTCCCGCTAGCGTGCGCTACGGCCGGATACTGCGCGCGCTAGCCGACTGGCCCAAAGAGCCATCGGATCGAACCGCCTGCCAGTAACGACGCTAGCCGGCCGACAACGGCGCTACGCTGCCGACTAGCGCGCTTACGCAGCGTAGCGTGCGCTACCCGCCGATCCCGACCGAGTCCAACCTCGAAACCCCATCGCCCGTGCCCGATAGCGTCGCTAGCCACCCGGCACAGGCGCTACACTGCCGGTTAGCGCTGCAGCCTTCCGGCCGAAGCGTCGCTTACGCGGCTCCCGCGCACCCGTCCGGCCGGTGCCCGCAATCGTCCGGCCAGTCCCGCAACCGCCAGGGCTCGACGACCCGATTTCCGAAAACGTACGGAACGAACACGACGAAAAGTTCGCGGACAACATAAACGACTCGTAATGAAAGCGTAATACCATAATTAGTCATACGCGACCAAGAAACGGGTCGAGACAACAATTACAGATACGGATACCCGTAACTTTCAAGAAATTACAAAATGGCCCAAAACGCCCGGAAATCACGATACGTGATCGAATAACCAAACCGAAGTTCACAACACGTCCAACAAAGTTAAACGGACTTGCGGGAAACTCGAAACAACAGTTTCGGACGAGATTCGCAAGAATCGAACTCAAGTGCGGAAAAGTCGCGAAAAAGCACGGAACTCAACAAAACGACACCGAAACGAACTCGGATGTCAAAAAGTGTAGAATTAATCATTCTCAGAATGACGAAACGGACATGATCGAGTCGTCAAAACAGACTTCCGCCGAAAAAAAGAAATTACCGGAAATCGAAAATTGCGGATATTACACTCAAGTCATCTGGATGCGTTTACAACTGATGGACTATGGTTTTGTATTTTACAAGACCCTGATGTATTGCGACTCCAAAAGTGCAATTGCAATCTCCTGCAACACCGTTCAACACTCCAAGTTGAAGCATATTGCCCTCAGATATCACTTCAACAAAGAGCATGTCGAACCAATTGGCGGATTTATTCACCAAAACCTTGCCCCATGCAAGATTTATTGAATTAGTTCACCAAATTGGTATGTGGTGTTTGACTCGAGATGATCTCGAAAATTTTCTCAAACAAAAATGACAACGTCAAACACCAAAACATTTTGTAAATACCATTTTGAAAAACAAAATACAAAAATATAAAACATAGAAAAACCAAAAAGATTTTCCTATCTTACCTTATTTAAAAAAGTAAAATAAAATAAAATAAAATCATCTTTCTCTGTGTGCAGAATTCACAATTTCAAAATATGCTCTTCAAAACTATTTCATCATTTAAAATGGAACATATTTTTAGGGGGGAAAATTTTTTGCAAATATCATGAACTTTGCACACTCTTCTCAAAAATCTTCAAGATAAAATTGTCTCTTCATGTGTCGTATAAAACTCATTTAATGAAAAGATTCAATGATCTCTTGAATTAATAAATGTGAAAAGTTTTCAAAATTATATTGATAATTCAAGGGGGAGAAATGAAACTTTCTTGCAAAATCCTAAACTTACTTAGGGGCTGTTTACTTTTTTTCTATTAATCTCTGAATGGATTAAGCTGTCTGAGTGGATTAATCTGTCTGATTTGGAAAGATACCTTATTGTTTCTTTTTTTTCTGAATGAACTATCTGAATGACAGAAATGACCATTTTACCCCTCAATATGAATTAAGTCCTTTTTGATAAAGGACGGATTGAGCATTTTAGTTTATATAATCAATTTATATAATATAACATAATATATATTTTAATTTATATTATAATATATATTCATAAATCATATTATAATTTTCAGGTATATTTAAATAATCAGACAATAGTTTTGTAAATATATTAAGTTATATCTTAATATCTATAGTTATATTAATTTTTGGGTTCTATCTTTTATAATACCAAACCATAAAAGTAACAAGTTATATATCCTCATTCATAAGAGTATAAATTTTTGATATCAACAGACATTAATACCCTTAAATCTATTACTAAAAGGTGAAAAAGGAAAGTCAACATCAACACCTTTTTGGAGGACATTTTAGTCTTTTTAAGCAAAATGTATCAATAACTTACACTCTTATGGATGAGGATATATAACTTATCAATTTTATGGTTTGGTATTAAAAAATTGATTCTCAGTTAATTTTTTTAATAGTTAATATAAAAAAATTAATTTAAATAATATCAGATAATATATATTTTAATTTATATTATAATATATATTCATATATTATAATTTCAGGTATATTTAAATAATCATACAATATTTTTTATAAATATATTAAGTTATATTTTAATATATATAGTTATATTAAGTTTTTAATAGTCAATATAAAAAAAATCAATTTATATAATATAACATAATATATATTTTAATTTATATTATAATATATATTCAAATCATATTATAATTTTTCGGTATATTTAAATAATCAGACAATATTTTTATAAATATATTAAGTTATATTTTAATATATAGTTATATTAATGTTTTAATTGTCAATATAAAAAAATCAATTTATATAATATAACATAATATATATTTTAATTTATATTATAATATATATTCATAAATTATATTATAATTTTCAGGTATATTTAAATAATCAGACAATATTTTGATAAATATATTAAGTTATATTTTAATATATATATATAGTTATATTAATTTTTTATCAATAAATAGTTTATATTTTATGACTTTTAAATATATATAATATTAATATATATTTTAAATTTATATTATGTACTCAATTATAATTAAGATTATATGATAATTTATACTATATATACTCAATTCTTTTATTATTAGAGAGGGAAATTTGGTATATTGAGGAAGTATTTCGCTTTAATTGTAAGACACCCCAAAATTCTTAATGAAAAGACATTATTAAGATCATTAAGTTGAAAGAAATGCAAAGATATAAATGGCCCATTGTTCGACAAGATGTTAAGCTGATTAAGTAAACAGAGCCTTACAGTTTGAACTCAAAATATTACAACTAACCTTAGCGTCTAATTGTTAACAAATGGTCAAAATAATAACATTAGGACTGCACTTGAAAAATAAAACGGGCTTCATAAATCAAACAGCCAAACATTGCCCTATATATGTTCTCTTTTTTCTCCTACTTGGTGACATAAATCAAAACACACACACAAATTCCATCCGACTTACCTTCCGACTAAGAAATCCGACCAAGTTTTTTTCACAATTGTAAGCGTTTAATCTCTTTTTCTATACGTTGTAATCACTCGCTCAAAATTTTAACATCCTTTGGTGGTTATAATTGTTAATCAGAAGTTAGGGTTTAATAAGAAACCAATTTTGGCATTTTTTGTGTTTATGTGTTTTAGTCTAATTAAACTGTTAGAAAAGCATCACAACATGTATAGGGATGCTCGATTAAGGCTTATGCGTGGTTCGGAGCTCAATTGGTTAGGATTTGATTGTTTTAGGGTTTATGTGTGTCGGACTAAGTGCTGCTATTATTTGGATGTTTGTTTAAGTGTTTTGTATGCTTATAAATGCTTAAATAGGCCCTTAGACCATGCGTGCTTAGTTTCATTACATAACACATCTATTTGATCTAAGTTGGTGAATTTCGTGTGAAAAGATAATCAAAATAGGAAGTTTGTGTTATTTGTGATTTCTGGGTTGTTAGAAATGTTTACAATATGCTTAGGATAAAATAGAATGCATACTTGGACCATAACTTATGCTTGAAAAGATTTTTCAAAAAGTATGAATTTCTCTGAGTAAGCATTATTGCATGAATTTCTCCTAGTTAGCGTATGAAAAAATATAGGAAAAATTAAGACAGAGGAGGATAATCTCGCTAGAAAGAAAAGGATTAGGGTTTGTGGTTCTCTATATTTCTCCGTTTAAGTCATATGGGTAACCGAAGATGGATATTGTTTAGCAGGAGGAGCCATGGATTCAGAATCAAGCGGTCAAGGTAAAAGGCAAGCCGATAACGACCATATCAAACCACCGCCCAAAAAAATTAGGAGATCTGGTGAGATAGAGTATCCAGTTTTGAAGAAGAGTTTTTGCATTCCTAACCGTGTAGCTGAACCCCATGAAAAACTAAATGGAAGGGTAGTTATGAACAAGAGTTTTTGCATTCCTAACCGTGTAGCTGGACCCCATGAAAAACTAAATGGAAGGGTGGTTATGAAGAAGAGTTTTTGCATTCCTAACCGTGTAGCTGGACCCCATGAAAAACTAAATGGAAGGGTGGTTATGAAGAAGAGTTTTTGCATTCCTAACCGTGTAGCTGGACCCCATGAAAAACTAAATGGAAGGGTGGTTATGAAGAAGAGTTTTTGCATTCCTAACCGTGTAGCTGGACCCCATGAAAAACTAAATGGAAGAGTGGTTATGAAGAGGAGTTCTTGCATTCCTAACCGTGTAGCTGGACCCCATGAAAAACTAAATGGAAGGGTGGTTATGAAGAAGAGTTTTTGCATTCCTAACCGTGTAGCTGGACCGCATGAAAAACTAAATGGAAGGGTGGTTATGAAGAAGAGTTTTTTCATTCCTAACCGTGTAGCTGGACCCCATGAAAAACTAAATGGAAGGGTGGTTATGAAGAAGAGTTTTTGCATTCCTAACCGTGTAGCTAAAAGGATTGAATCTGAGTTGAAATGTGATTCGGAAGTATTGAATGAGGCCAAAGGATCGAATGAGATGGCTGGAGGATTGATTTCATGGGGTCAATTTCGTAAAGCCAGGTGTTCGGGGCCATTTGTTGTAGGCAGTGTTAGTGTTAGGTTCAAAGATTGTGATGGAAATGTGATTAACTGCACTGAAGGTAAACACATTCCATTTGATGTGGATAGTATTGATGTGATTGATGCTGATAATCCAATGTTTATACTGTTGGTTGAAAATAGATCTACTGCTAAAGATTTATTCCATGCATTGTTAAGCCATGGTATTAGGTGTATAATCGTGGCAACCATTAGGAGGTCACCTAATGATGCTACAAAAGATTTTGTGTGCAAGCTGCAAAAGATGTCAAACTTGCTGATGTATGCCCTCTTTGATTGTAGTGCACACTTTCTGAAGATAATGTTAGATTGGATTGTCAGGGATAGGATGGATTTAATCTGGTTAGGGATTCAGCCACGTGATGTCCCTGTTTTGTTGAGTTATGGTAAAACTATGAAGCATGTGTCTCTTATGACTCCAATGACTGATATTGAATGTAAGCTGGTTACGCTATGCAGGGAATTTTTATTAGAACTAAATTTTTCTCACCCGGAGTGTGATCATATTTCAGAGCAGTTGTGTCTCATGACATGCAATGTACCAATTAAAGCATTCCCCGCCGGCGTTCTAATTCATCACTATCTGCCAAAGTTGTTGCACTATTCTCGTGTAACAGGTGCCGATTAAGACGTCCATGGTTAGCCTCCTCCCTTTCTTCTCGTTAAAGCTTTTATAACGTGTCTTGGCCGCTATGTAAAAATCAAGTTTTACGTGTTTGCTCTAATATTATGTGCTTCATGCCTAGTACTTTTACTCCTGTACCCTACATTCACGTGCAGGGGAATGCTTTGTTAATTTTTAATGAAAACTAGTGCTTTGTGTAGGAGCTTCAATGAATCTGACCCCTATTTTTTAGTTAAATACTTTTACTCCCGTCCCCTATTTTTTAATAACTTAACTTTCTTTTATATAGAATGATATAGGAGCTTTAATGAATCTGACCCCTATTTTTTAGTTAAATACTTGAGGCTAACTTGTTTGACTCATTAGTGACAAAACATCTCCCATATTGACCCTTTTATGGGTAAATGGGTCAGATTTGTCAATGTTCTTTCTAAAAAGGTAGTCCCTTGGGTACTTGCATGTAAAAGCGCCAAAACTTTTTGAGCATTTGATATATGCTGATTTTGTAAGTATTTTTTTGTTTCTGAGACAGATTGCAACTTATGTGTCTTGTCTTTATTAAGTTTATATGACCATAGATATATCATTATTACTTCTCAACGGGAGGGCTATTCACCACATAAATTACTTCGTATACTGCAGGGTACAATATCAAAGCATTAGATGGTATGGCACACAACAAGCCTTGTGGTGTGCGAAAAAGTTTTGTGGTGTACAAATCACCAACCAAATGGGACCTATAAGATTTGAATATCAAACGAGAAATTAAATATAACTTAACACTTGAACGAAGACAAAATGTCGGCAAAGGCATGTTTGAGTATGAATGCATATGTTAGTGTATTCACATCTTATGTAGCTTGTCTTGAGCAAAAATGTTCTTCCGAATGACATTCCTGGATATTAGAGGTGGTAAAGTGACAGGTCAGATGGGCTGGGTAGCAGGTAGAAACGAGTTTAGGTCTGAACGAGTAATATTTTGAGTGGGTGAAGACGGCTGTGATGACCCCCAAAAGACTTTGTGTCTGTATATTACAATTCTAGTGATTAGTGTGCTAAGCTTGATTACACAATCTATATTTACTACAATAATATCTTTCAAGAAAAGTGATTTAAGAGGTTATGTGCCATATAAACACATTTTGGGGAAGCTTCCTTTTAGCTGTAATTTTGATTTTACCCATTTGACCCTATAGAGATACAACATAGCCCCAATCAACCGAGTAAAAAATTTCCACCTATAGATGTTCTTGCTAGTTCTTATTTTTGTTAGCATGGCTTGAGATTCTTAATGCTACAAAAACTTCATGTATGAGCAAATCTGGATTCAGTATATGTGATTCTCCCATATCAAGTCTGACTACCAAATACGAAGTTATTATAACACCACTATTTCATAACAAGCATCTTATAATGTACAAAACTAAAAAGGATAGAAAATTGATTTTATTTGTTGAAATGTACTTACTATAGAGGGATGAATGCTCATTTTTTGTTTTTGTTCAATATGAAATTGATTGAGGGAGTCATGTTCCATGATGTATGTGTTGATTTTACAATATCAATCACGTATTGTGACATGACAATAGCAATTATCTCAAACTCATCGCCGTCTCATGATATTTTCCATATAAATGGAAAAACCTATGATGTTGACGGTTTTGGAATTTCGTTCTATTTCTCCTTCATATGAAGGTTGCGACAGGAAGGGCATCCGGCGTAAAACTTTGCCACTTTGTTATTTGCATGAGTTATGGTGTTAACTAATTTTAGACAATTAAATGACACTATAATCTTCATGCCACCGACCCCAACATAGTTGGGATTAAGGTGCTGTTGATGATGATGATGATGAAATTGATTGAGGGCTTAAAGAGATTTACCACCTGATACACATTGCGATCACAAGTTCTATTTGGGTTATCTTGTAGAGCTGAGCTGGAGGAAAGACGGGCTGAGAAAGAACGACTAGAGGAAGAACGCAGGAAAGAAAACATGGAAAAACTGAGGAAGGATATGGAGAAATCCGGGGGTGGAACTGTTGTATTGAGTACTGGTTTAAAAGAGGACAAGGGTAACACATACAAGAGTGCTGGTTTAAAATGACGATGATGAAGGTGGAATAGACGACGACGATGAAGAAATTGCCAGCTTCAAATTCTGAATGTTTTTTTTTTTTCAAGTTTCTAAACTCTTGTGTGACTAGTGAAACGATACCCATGTATATGAACCAATCGGTGGTTGGTACCCTAGTCATTTTGTGGGTTATGGTATTTGCGATAGTTTTGGTTATTTTGTTAATGACAATTGGTATCGTGTTGCCAAGTATTTCCTCAAATTTGGGATGATCAAATGAAAATCTAACCATTGATGCAGGATGCTAAGTCTTTACGGTCTAAAGGTCTTATATTAATGATATACACTTGCTAATACATCAAGTGAAGAAAGAAAATGCTGACATTGGTTTTTCAGGTATAGGTGATAGTGGCAAAACAACCGGATGAGGTAATCTATACTTTCTATTAAAAGAGAGTCGCGACACATGTTACTCTCTAAGTTTTTTGATTTTTTATTTTAAAATATAGTTTATATATATAAATGTATCCTTAAATTTCTTAAAAAAAATTCTAGGTATGTATTGTGGGAGTTTTATTCCACAACTTACACTCATCTACCAATAAAAAAATCCTTCCTTTATTTTTTTAGCTTAAAATTTTAAATATTTATAATTTTTTAAATCAAGTTTATTTTTATTAAAAATATATCAAATTAATTTTTGTTTCACATTTTTCAACTAGACATCCATATGAATATAATAAATTTGATGGATTTACAATAATGACCGATTGCACAAAAAAATTATATTATAAAAACTATGAATATTTATTTTCAGTAAAATTAATTGATGCAAAACAAAAATATATTAACTCATTTATTGCTTACATAAAAAATAAATTATGATATTTATTTAATTATAATAACTAAAAATAATAAAACATACACTGCACACACACATATATTAAGACTTAATCACATATTACTTTCGTCTCTAAAATTTGTTCCTATTTTTTTCGGTATGTCCAGGAAATTTGTTCATGTAATAGACACTAATTGACTTAACACTCCGCTAATGTGGTACTCTTTCTTAAATTATATTACACCCCATAATACACTCACGCTAATATGATATTCATGTCGAAGATCATCAAAAATAAATTTAGAAATCGAGAAATTATTTTCTAATAAGAGAATATCTTATGCGGTGCATCGCACCGGAGAACATCTAGTTTTTTGCTAAAATGGCTTCACATTTAGACATGTTAGGGGGTTACTACATCTTTGATATTTTCTTTACATGTTATTTCTATTTCTTTATCTTTTATATAATAAAACAAAATATCAAGTGGTGACTTTTTTATTTCAAAAAATTCAATTCATTCCTTATCGAGTAATAATTGCATTAGTTGAATTTTTTATTTATTTAATATGCTTAATTAAAAGGGTTTAATATCTGACAGTTGTTTACTATATGTGAGTTAGTGTCTTTGTACCAACATATTAGTGGCTTTAGTTTTGTCAGTGGTATGTGGTACTTGACCCATTGTTTTGGTTCTTGTACTTGTTCTTTCTTGTATCCATTGTCAGTGGTATGTTGTATGCACCGTATGTGGTGTTTTTTTTTTCCTTGGGTCATTTTCTCTTCAATAGCTTTGTTGAGGAGGTGGGATGTCATTTTTGTATTTTGTTTTTTGGTTCTTTTAATATATGTTGCATTTCTAAAAAAAAAAAAATCCTTATTTGGGATAACAAATATAAATTCGTTTTTGCATATAATTATGTCAAAAAAAAAAACAATACACCTGAGGCAGTGGAGCTCCTCAACAGAGTTCAACGTGTTCTGTATAGTAATGTTATGACAGCTAGATCCACAAATATTGTTTTCTAAGAGAATTGGTTTTGCAATTCAAAAAGGACTCGTTTGCCTTCTAAATCCAAATTATTAATTAATGAGATATAATACGAGGAAAATAAATAAATAAATAAAATAAAAATCTACTCCAAACTAATCTCCTCAAAATTCTTTAAAAAATGACACCTGGCATTTCCTATCATCTAACTATCCAAAATCAATTGACGCTTTCAATCATTTTCGATCAACAAGAAACCTCCCAAACATTTAATGCCTGTTTCACGTTCAATAAAAAAACTCCCCCAAAATCACTTCAGCCCTAAATTTTGATCAACAACTAACCTTTTTTGAGTAAATCAAACATCAACAACTATTAATCATGGAATAAGCGAAACATTCTCGATAATGGTAAAAAAAATCGATCCAATGTATAAACAAATGATCAAAGGTATGGTTTTGGCTTTTTGTTTTTTTATTCCTATTGCATGTTTCAAATTCTGTTTTGTAAATTTTAAATTATGGCTTTTAAAATTTTCAATTAGGGATTTTACATATTTTTTATAATCAATTTTGAATTAGAGTGTTTATAGAATTTTTAATCCTAATGATTATGGCAATTGGTTTCTGAAATCATAAGATTTGTTAATAATGAGATGTTGAACACCAAGTGTTTAATAAGAGTGTCTTTTATGAATTTAGAAGCTTAAGGTTATAATCTAAGTGGGTTGTCAACATGGAAGTTTATAAACAACCTAATGAATGTTTCATGAGAAAATTATCACTAGAAAATTATATTTTGAAAGGCGGCACATTTTGTTCATGTTGGTTACATGTTAGAATTATAGATGATAAGAATCATTTTTACCTTTTAGTCAAAGAGTTCTTACAATGTTATCCTAACAAACTTTTCGGCAATTATCTTGATAAAGTAAGGGACTTAATGCTATTCATGTGATTTTGGCAACGGATGATAGTAGTGGCTTCTTCACGAGTAAGTGAAACACATAAATGAATAAGTTAGTGGCTAACAAGAAACTGGTTAGCTCTTTCAGGTCTTAAATCAGTAAAATATATTATATAGTTTATAAATTTAACCATAATCATCATGTCCATCCTAAAGTATTTACACAATGTATACTAGGTTCATGGATATGCTTGACAATTTGCAAAAGTTGGAATTGCAGAAAGAAAGGAAGCTGAAGATTCCTTAAAGAAAAATTGGAAAAAGATTGAAGAGTTTGATGCTCGATGATTTTAACTTAAGTCCATCTATAGTGCTCTACTCAGAGCAAACCTGATACGATTAATCTCAATAGTTGGTTTTCATTGAAGTATGGTTTTCTATGTCATATCAATCAATTTAATACGTACACTATTATATTTATCATTGTTATTTTTATTATAATGAAGGATGTAGCTGCATTCTTGAGTCAACAACCAGTAGCTGCTCGAGATTATGCATCAAGTATCATAATACCAGCATGCATGGCTCTTATTGACATATAAAACAGTTCAAAAGATCTTATTGATGATGAAGTATGCCTTTTATCGAAGTCCCGACAATAGCCTTTACATGCTAGCAGGTAATAATAGAAATAGAATCATATAATACTTGCTTTATTATTCAACAGAATTGTTCTGTTCAATTTCTTTTTATATTCTTTGTAGGAAAATTGGCACCGAAAGTGCCGAATCTTTGTTCCGTCTATCGTCTTTGGTAAGTGAAAACCGTGCCAGGGGAATGAACAAAGATAAAGGTCTCCCCCTGAACGATATTGAGAGGGGGGTTTTATGAAGCGAAGAAGATTTTAATTGATAAGCTTGACGAAGTCAACCGGGAATGAAAGAAAGAGGTCGGGGTAAATACATATGTGTGTTTATCGATTAGATTATATCGGTTTTAGTGCTTATTAATTTATTGTTTTTGTATAAATAAATATATTTATTTATGGATTATATTGTATATATTTTTGTGATACTTGACCCGACCGGTGTGTTTAATCGGTTAGTTTACTTTATATGGTGTATTGGAGGTTGACTGCTTTAGCTTGTTGTATTATTACATATTTATCTGTTTTTGTGTCTATCGATTAGTTTATGTAGATTCTAGTGATTGTTGATCTGTTCGTTGTATGTGTGCTTATTGATTAGATCATAGAAAGTGTTGTGATAGTTGATTGTTTTATGCGCTCTATGAGTACGTATCCGCTATATATATTTTCGTGATAGTAGATTGATTCAGTGTGTTGTATGAATAGATATGCGGGTTTAGTGGTTAGTTAATATAGTATTTTGAAGGTTGACTCGGTAAGTGTGTTTATTGATTAGATTAGATAGAGCTTAGTGACAGTTGATTAATTTTGAAATGATTCGTTGTGTTTGTTAGTCGATATACGTGTTTATGGATTAGATTATATGGAGTGTAGTGATGGTTGTTAGAAATTTGCGTGCTTGTCCGTTTTCTGTTAGTTTACATAGATTCTAGTGCTAGTTGATGGATTAATTGAGTGTGTTGTCTGAATATATACTTGTGTATATGTGTGTGCTTATCGATTACGTTATGTATAGTGATGGCCAATTGATTGAGCTTGTAGTATGAGCACATATGTGTGAATTTACATAGATTCTAGCAATTTTGATTGATCGAGCGTGTTTTATAAATTCATATCTTTATGTATGTGTCTAAATAAGATTAGATTATGCAGAATTTAGTGATGACTGATTAATTTAGTGAGCTTGTTGCATGAACGCAGATGTTTGAATTTGTGTGTTTAATGAGTAGGTCATGTAAAGTGTACTGATGGTTAATTGATTGAGAGTGTTGTTTGAATACATACTATGTTTATTTATTGATTAAACTAGTGATGACTGGTTGACTCGATGTGTTTTTTTCTTTCCCTGCAATGAGTCTGCAACTGTGTTGATGGGTCATTTAGCATGTGGATCCACAGCAACAGTCCAGATATGCTATTTTTCGTCTCTCATGGTATCTATTTTTCAACAATTGTTTGTGTTAATAACGCTTTTTTCATTTAGTATTTTGACTGATAGCCACTATGTTTTTTCTTAATCTTGTGAACTGATGTAATTAATTGGCATATATAGATTATTGGATCCTAAATCAGCTGTCAAGGAAAGTTCCTCAATATTTAATACTATGTAGAATGTTTGTTGCATTGTACCAGTAGAGAGCTATAGCACAAAGTGGCTAACATTAACATTTATCACGTTATTGGACAGAGCTTGCATTTGGCATGTGTGGAAAATTAATAATACTATGGGCTTTTCTAATACTGTGTAGCAATTTTTCTTATTTCAAACGTGCTTATTTGGTAGCATGGCTGTATATATTTTTTTGTTCCCGACTCAATCACTTACTGCTGACCTTTTTTTTCCAGAAACCTTGAGGACTGAAGAGATATTCACAAGCGGCTTACAATGTTTTGCTGCCGCTGAACCTGTTGTTTTCATGTAGTTCAGAGAAACAAATGTTTCAGATGATTCCGAAAATCTTTTCGTGTTAGTTTGTCTCTGTATAGAACTTGATGTTACTTCTGGATACTTCAAGTGTATTGCTGTTTGCTTTATGTTATAAACAGATTATCTGGTGACATTTTTTTTTTACAGTTGATTTGTTTTTGTAGTTATGGAATCCGTTACCTATTCTGTCATCTAAATCCTGATGGTATGCATAACCAACCCTGTTCTTTGTAGCGTTAGTAGGTGTTGTTCGTTCTATCCTTTAATGAGTAGATTTTTTTTTTTTGGCATCCCTAAATATTAAATTTATCTTGGTGTCACCAGTTTTTGTCCTATTATTAAGTGATAGGGAAACAGAGGTGATTTGCTTTTGCAATTTGATACAAGGTGTATAAAACTTTTGGTCGTTGTAGTGCAACCTGGTGGTTTATTTGCAGTTGATATAGACACACTGCTAGCAGCATTTAGAAGAAAAGAAAAAAAAAAAATACTCTAGGCTACGCTACTGATGGTCAATAAATATACTTAATTTTTCATGCTATTTAAGGTGGTTGAACCAACTGATGAAACATTCTGATGGAATGAGCATCACTGCTCACCAATAAAGTATAAACACAATGTTGGTTTGGGTTATATTTTATCTTAAACACGTCAAAAGACTAAAGCTGGCGAAAGGCGTCAAAATGTCTACAACGATTAACTAGTCAGTTAACCTTTAAATGTCTGTATAATTGTATAATACATATATATATTTGTCAACATGTTTATTCAAGTCTGTGTATTGTAATGATAATAATCACAACCTATCCAACATGTTTATTTGTGTCTTACGATTGACCCGTATCGACCCATCTAAGTATTTAACCACCCCATTTTGATAACAATAATATTTGCACTATCAGCTCACTATCAACAATGAAGGCCGGCAAACATTATACTGCTGCTGCTACAGACAAGCGGTTCAAGAACATTGTATTTTCCCAAACAATGTTATTGTAGTTCACAATTTAGTCTCTACATTGCAGGCAGGCTCACTCACCTATAAAACCAACATTTTGTAATTGCATAATTAATCATCAAAACAGTCTGCGTCGTGTACTTTTTTTTGTTTATTCCTACACGATCAGCATGATGAAGATAACAGTTCTTACAGTGGCCCTCATACTTGCAGCTTTCCAAACAACAACAGCTGGTGATCCCGACGTTCTCTCAGACTTTATACTACCTCCAGGCACTACAACTGTCGATGCTAGCTTTTTCACATACGCAGGTATGCGAGTATTAGTTGGTGCACCAGACCAGAGGCCAAAACTCTAAACATACTAAAGGCCAGCTTTAAATGTTTTCCCACCAGGTTCAGTCAACCCACCCCACACGCACCCACGAGCATCTGAACTCTTGCTCCTTGTTGGCTTGGCTTCATTGACACCACTAATAAACTTTTCAACCAAACCCTTCAAACGGGTGATATGTTTGTGTTCCCAAAAGGATTAGTTCACTGTGACCCAAAGGATAACGCGTTGGCCGTGTCTGCGTTTGGTAGTGCTAATGCTGGAACTGTATCGATTCCTAATTCGGTTTTTAACACCAGTATTGATAATGGGGTGTTGGCTAAGTCGATGTTCTAACCATTCAGAAAATCAAAGCTGGACTTTCGGGCAAGATTTGAGTTTCGATTTTCTTTGTATAATTGATTAATAAATGGCTACTTAATTCTGCCTTTTGTTAGCTATTCTTGGAATTTCATTCGTCCAAATTTACTTTTTTTTTTCACTATATTTATTAACTGGTTTAAATGCTTAAATGAGAATCAAATGAAAGTTGCAATAAATTAAGAAAAATGAGAGTTATGCGTATATTTACTAAACCGATTCAAACCTTGGATACAAATAAAAGAAAATTGTCATCCATACCCGTAACCATATCATTCCCGAACACACACGGCCCCATCTCGGCACCCAAGAAACCCTGTGGGTCGGGTCCCACAATTACCCATTTTACACCAAACATTACCAAAACGCGCAAAAGAAAGGTCTCCATAACAAGGGATGGCTTGTCATGCCAATATAGTTCATCATGGATTATCTGCCAACACTTTAACATCAAATATGCTAATAAACATGAACTTGAAATGCGGGCTTCTCGACTACGCACGTAACTTGTTTGATGAAATGCCTGAAAGAACCTTAGTTTCATGGAATACAGTGATTGGTCCATACACTCAAAATGGAAATGAAAGGGAAGCTCTTGATCTTTATGTTATGATGCAAAGAGACGGGACGGAGTTTAGTGAATTCACACTTTCGGGTGTTTTATGCACTTGTGCTGCAGAGTTTGCGGTTTTTGAATGTAGACAGTTGCATGCTTTTGCAGTTAAGGCGTCTATGCTTGCGAATATGTTTGTGGGTACTGCTTTGCTTGATGTGTATGTGAAATGTGGGTTACTGGAAGATGCCATTCGGGTTTTTGAGTATATGCCTGAAAGGATTGATGTGACAACAGTGACGTGGAGTTCAATGGTGGCAGGGTATGTGAAAAAGGAGCTTTATGAAGAAGCGTTGGTGATGTTTAAGAAAGTGCAGGTTAATGGAGTTGAGTTTAATCAGTTTATTGTTTCTTCAGTTCTTGCTGCTTGTGCTGCTATGGCTGCTAAGATTGAAGGGATTCAGGCACATGCAGTGTTATTCAAGACGGGTTTTAGTATAAACTTTTTTGTGTGTTCTTCACTTGTGGATATGTATTGGAAGCATCAGGGAAGCTTATTTAGTGTTCTCGTGTGCACATGAGAGGAATGTTGTTCTATTGAATGCAATGATTTCTGGATTTCCTAGACATGGTCGATCTATGGAAGCAATGATTTTATTTGAGAAAATGCAGCAAATTGGATTACAACCAAATGAGGTTACTTACGTTTCTGTATTGTGAGCGTGCGGACATATGGGATTAGTCAAAGAGGGGAAAAAGTATTTTGACATGATGGTAAAAGAGCATAACTTATCGCCTAACGTTTTCCATTATTCTTGTATGGTGGATATTCTTGGATGTACTGGTTTGATTGATGAAGCTAAAAACTTGATTGACAAAATGCCATTTGAGGCAACTGCTTCCATTTGGGGATCACTTTTGAGCTCATGTAGAGTCTATGGAAACATTGAGTTAGCTGAAATCGCTGCTAAACATTTGTTTGAAATTGAACCCGAAAATGCAGGAAACCATGTATTGCTTTCAAATATTTACGCTGCAAATCGACAGTGGGATGAAGTTATATAAGCAAGAAAGCTTCTTAAAGAAACAGAAGTAAAGAAAGAAAGGGGGAAGAGTTGGATTGAGATTAAAGATAAGGTTCACTCGTTTATGGTTGGTGAAAGAAACCACCCTAAAATCGGTGACATATATTTGAAATTGGAGGATATGATGGAAGAGATGAAAAAGTTTGGTTATAAATGTGAGACTCGACATGATTTGCATAATGTTGAAGAGAATAAAAAAGAGGAACTTTTGAGGCACCATAGTGAGAAACTTGCACTTGTTTATGGGTTAATGTGTTTACCTTCTTCTGCTCCTATAAGAATCATGAAGAATCTTAGACTCTGTGGGGATTGCCATGTTTTTATGAAGTTGGCATCGAAGATAACAGGAAGGGAGATAGTGGTAAGGGATATCAATAGGTTTCATCATTTTAGGAATGGGTTATGTTCGTGTGGAGAGTTTTGGTAATTGAGTATAGCAGCCCACATTGATTGCCTAGCAAGAAAATATTGCCGATTTTTATTGTTCTGTAGGTCCCATAACCTTGAGAGTGCAGGTTTGGGGAGGTACCCAATGTAACTGATTGGTGGGATCTTGGAACGAGAATTGTAAATTAAAGAGGATTATGCTTTCAAGAGTCACAAACAAGGATGCAGAACTAATGTTTAGAGTAACATTTCATGAACAATTGGAGAATTTTGTTTTATGTATTTCATCATGTTTAGTGCTGAAATGATAATTACACAGATAATGTTTTATGTAATTCATCATGCTTATTTATTTTTGGAGAAAATTGCGCCTTTCACTTCTATTTTTCTTGACTAGATCCTTTTTGTGAAAAATGTACTGATCATTTATGAGTACATATTTCTTTGTTTGTCCGTTTTTCTGTTAGTTTATATAGATTCTAGTGCTAGTTGATGGATTGATCAAGAATTTTGTATGAACACATACATGTGAATTTGTGTGTTTAGCGGTTATGTTTATGTAGATTATAGTGATGGCTGATTGATGAGCTTGTAGTATGAACACATATGTGTGAATCTGTGTGTTTATTTATATAGATTCTAGTGATTTTGATTGATCTAGCATGTCTATAAATTCGTATCTTTGTATATGTATTTAAATAAGATTAGATTATGCAGATTATAGTGATGGTTGATTGATTGAGCGAGCTTGTTGCATGAACACAGATGTTTGAGTTTGTGTGTTTAATGAGTAGGTTATGTAGGGTTAACTGATGGTTGTTTGAATACATACGATGTGTATTGATTAAACTAGTGATGACTGGTTGACTCGATGTGTTTTTTTCTTTCTTTGAATGGTTTTTTTTTTCTCTCTCTCTTCCTTCCTTCCTGGGTTCCGACTCGACGTTGCGAGCCATGTTAGCATTACTTTTAGGATAAAGTAATAGAAGTGATGGTCATTCTATATTTAGGAACTATGTAACGTTTATATATAATATGTAAGAGTCTAGTCACGGGCTATAGGAAGTAATCTAATAGCCAAGCCCACAAGAACAAAGACCAAGCCCAAGCCCATGTTAGGTGTTGGGATGTCATATTTGTAACCAAACAAGTCTCACTTGTTTGTGGGCTTGTGTGTGTGTTTCTAGTGTGTGATAATACAAAACCTCTCTCTCTCTCTCTCTCCATATACCGTCGCACCACCATCACCACCACCACCAAGTCACCATGATTATTGTGTAGTAAAGTTGATATAAATGGAACCTACAATTGGCATCAGAGCCTTATGATAGTTATTGGTTAGATTAATAGGTTTGTTAGTTTCGTTTTTGGTAGTTTTCGAAAAGGTAGTACAACGCAGGTTTTTGAAAAACTGTTTAAGGCTTGAATCTTAGAACTAGTGGTTAGATTAGTTAAAGGTTTGAACTTTCAAGTAGTTTGTCATAACCTAGCCATCCACATAAGAAAAAACCAAAAAGAAACACAAAAGAAGCTGTTTTTAGGAGTTATTAGAAAATTATTGTAGCAGAAAAGTTTTCGAAAAATAGTAATCTTCAAAAGTTTTCGAAAAATTCAAGTTTTCTCGAAATCTAGGTGGCGGTATTTTTTAGTTGGAGTTCCACTACCTGGGTGACGTGGCAGTTTTGAGAACTTTAGATTTCGAATACTTTGGCTTTTCGAGTAGTTTTGGTGTCGAGTAATCCTACGTGGCAGTTTTGAGTACTTTAGTTAGTTGAGATTCCACTACTTTGGTGACGTGGCATTTCGAGTAAAGTTCAGAGTTTCGATAAATTTAGGTTTCGAGTAATTTTAAGAAGAGTTTCAAGAAAAAACCCGTATTTTTAGGCAATAACCTTTTCAACCTGAAAATTAGAGTTTCGAGAACTTTTCACCATCACTAGATACCTTTCTAGTAATTAGAACGTTTCGAGAAATTCAGACTTCGAGAACTTTACACTTCGAGAACCATACCGTTTCGAGAATTATTGGGGTTTCGAGTAATTATTGGACTTTTGTGGAAAAGAAACCTAACAACCTGAAAACAAAAATTTCGAATAAACTTAAACACATTCAAAGAAACTTTAACCAACTTTAATAGTAAGTAAAAGTTTTCGAGAAACGTTATCCTTCGAGAAATTTTTGTAAAACCGATAACACATCATCAATCCAAAATCAACTTACACAATGTCAACTCAACAAGATATTTACGCAGCTGGTAATGAAAACTGTTCTCCTATGCTTGAGAAAGGTGGGTATCTTCAATGGCAAAGTCGAATGCTTCGTTATCTAAAAACCAAGCCTAATGGAAAACTCATGATAAAATCTATTATGGAAGGACCTGTTAAGCCTCGACAAATCCAAGATCCGAGAGATGCTAACCTTACACCACCAGTTCTACCTCACCTACGTGACCAAACTGAAGCTGAATACAGTGAGGATGACAAACTTCAAATTGAAGCTGATGATCTTGCAATGCACTTAATCCAACCAGGATTGTCACGAGAGATATTTGCTGTGGTAGATAGCTGTGAAAGTGCTAATGCAATGTGGGAAAGACTAAGAAGATTATGTCATGGAACAGAAATTGGTAAGCAGGATATGGAGAATAAGCTGTTAACAGAGTTTGAGAAATTCACATCTACACCTGGAGAGACCATCGAATCTTACTATCATCGCTACTGTACTCTTATGAATGAGCTTACAAGAAACAAGTTGACTCCATCAGTGATAGTTAGCAACATCAAGTTCCTTAACAACCTTCAAGAAGAATGGGGACGATATGTCACTATAGTTAATCAAACCAAGGACTTGCATGCTGTCAACTTTGATCAACTCTATGATTTCTTAAAGCAAAACCAAGTTGAAGCAGATGAAGTAAAGAAAGAGAAGATGTTGAAGAATCACGATCCACTAGCACTGATTGCTAATACACCAACAACCATACCTAATTATAACCCACATCAACCATCATCTTCCAATCACAATTTCATGCAACAAACAATCCCTCAAAACCACTGATGCGAGATTTGTAAAACCTCGAAACGAAGCTTTACAATCCTCTAGGCAGTGTACCTAACCGTTGTAGTGTAGTATAGGTAAGTCCGGGGGATTGATGGTTCTCTAGGGGAATAGTCTCGCAATAGTTGTGGAAAGGTCAAGATGTATGACGAATTAGGTCTAGAGGTGAGGGATGGTTCTTTTTGTATTTTTATAATTTTTTGAAAGCAAGTAAAATCTCGGTTTTTGGAAGAGTGAGCGGAATTAGTTGTTAGTCAACTAACCCAAGTCTACTTATAAAACTTAAAATTAAATTAATTAAACTAATAAACAAAGAAAAATAAATTGGTGAACTTCTTATAATGGGAAAAACGTGTTGACTTAGATAAAATTACTCCCTAGTTATCTCCTACTGATTTGTTGAATTGTCACGTCCTTGTTTTAGTTGAAGCGTTGTATTCCTTAATATCGGTCGTGAGGAGGTGCCGAAGTCCCCAACTATATGAACATTAGTCTCCGCGAGTGCCTTTTCTCGTGAATCGGGGCTTTCTGACGATTGCTCGACATATAATCCCTTGAGCTTTCATTTGCCCGTGCGGCGGATGGTTGAGAGGGTAATAGTGGGCGCATCGCATGCTCTCCGTCGCTCCCTTAGGATGGCCATGGCCTCCTCGATCTGTTCCGCGGTTTGGAATTGATCGAGTGAGAGGCTGGGGACGTCCCTCGGGGGTGGGAGTGAGAGTCTGGCGTCGCGCGGCTGCCTTCCGCCGTAGGTTGGGACTCGGTTTGGGCCGGAATAAGGCGTCCGGCGGACCGTAAGGTGGCTCTCTTCGAGGTGGTGGCAGGCGTCATTATCTCGAGGGTTTTTCGAAAAACAGTGAGTTCACTGTTCTTCAAAGAAAAACCCTCGAGATAGTTCACTGTTCTTCAAATACCTTGGCTAACATCCGTCTCCTGAACAAACCTACTCGTAGCTGGTTTCTTGTATCTACCTGAAATAGCCAAGTTTTCCAAAATAATTCATAAAAGGTCAGTAATGTTTTTACACAATAATCAAAATTCTAAAAATAAACCAAAGCTAGAAATTAGCGAGTACAACTAATTAAGGAAACATATGAAATTTACCTGCCAATTGAAAGGGAAATTTGAACATGCAGAATTTCATCTTCTTTGTCATGGAACATGAAGATGAAAACATATTTCAAGAAAATTTAGAAACCTCACACTTGAAACCATCATGTGTATTTATAGGCTGCAAACCGTAAACTGTTAGAAAGTTTGTTTCTTTTACACGTTTGATTTCAACTTACGTTACATCACTATGATATATAAAGAGACAAGCTAGGGATATATACATACCTTGTTAAAAGTTGGCCCAAATGATTTATTGTTATGGGTCGGTATTGTTGCAGCCCGGCTCAGACTTATTAATCCCACTCCCTGGCCCGGCTTCTTGTCTACCCCGGCTCCTTGATCTCACCCGTTGATTTAAGGTTGACCTATCTCAACCGTTGGTCTCTTATATTTTAACCCCCTCGTTAACCCTAGCCTCACTTCTCTCGGTTTTTTCTCTCTCCCCTCTCGCCTCTCCGCCGACTGCCATGGAAAAGGATTTCCTTACCTTTTCTGCTCGGCTTCGCGGTTCCGATTTGGAAGGGGATCGAAACCCATATCAATCAATGATATGAATGGATTCGATCCTCCGAAAATCTGTGGCTTTTCCCGGTTGGCGTTTTGCCTATATATTGCGGGCGTTCTGGGCATGATAAAATATACGAAAAAATAAAAACCTAATTTTTCTAAGTGAGGAAAAAAATCTATCTGTGTTTCTTTGTGAATTTTTCTGAGTGAAAAATATTTTCTGAGTGAAAACTGTTTGAGGCCGATTTTTGGGGGCTTGTATTCGGGACCTTTTGAAACCAGCCGGGGATTTGGATTTGTTAAATGCAGGTTGCGGCCGCGGATACATACGGAGCCTTGGACGTGGGTACTGGATAGTGGAGGACTGAGCCGAGGCCGAGTTCCGGTCGATTCGCACCTCCACTTGCCTTTTGTTTTTCAGATCTTTGTGATCTGTTTCGGTTTGGTCTCTAGCACTTTAATTTCCTGTTCTTTGTGTTCGGTGTTTTTTGGGTTAATTCGTTTTTTCCTTTATTATTTCGTGTAATTCGTTGCCTATAAGTTCGTTGTGTAATTCGTTATCTCCGGAATTTATTTGTAATTTGTTTACTGCGTTGTTGTGTAATTTTTATGTATTCCGAATAGATACCCTACAGTGGTATCGGAGCCCTCTAAAAGGGGTTTCTATTCGGAAGGGCATACGGATTCCGGCCGAGGGATCCACTCAGGTATCACTTTACATACTCTCTCTTAAATTGATCTTGTTGGTGTCTTGCCTTTCGTTTTTATTTTCGCTTAAATGCCTTGTCTTGGTGACTGTGATTGCTTCGGTTTTTTGCTACCTTTGTGTTGAGACTGTTGAAATCGCTATCTCCGAGCATACCAAACCCCCTTGCCTGGACCATAAGTGTTCCTCGGATCTTGTGGGGGCTCCGGGATACGATTCCAGCTCATATCATTTTAAAATCTGGTGTGATTTTTTCTTTGTGATATCTGTGTGATATTGGTATTCGATTCCAGCTCACTTCATTTCAAAATCTTGTGTGATTTTGTTCTTTGTGGTATCTTCGTGATATTTATCTGTCACCTCTGTTTTTCAGTTTTATTAGTACCTTGTGCTGGTATTTTTTAAATCTTGTGTGATTTTTACAAATACTAAAATGGGTTCTCTAACTTCATTTACAATGGCACCTTTGACGGCAAAGGAGATTTTAGAATCTGGCAACAGAAAATGAAATCTATACTTGTCCAACAAAAATGTTTTAAAGCCATTGAAGGTACTTTCCCATCCGATGTGTCTTCTGAAAAACGAGAGGAATTAATTGAGTTTGCTCATTCTTCTATAATCTTGAACTTGTCTGATTCTGTGATTAGACGAATAGGCAGAACAGATAATGATAAACAGCTTTGGGATAAACTTGAGGAAACGTTTACTGAAAAATCTTTGCCAAATAAATTATTCCTCCTCGAAAAGTTTTTTCGTTACAAGCTGGATTTGAATAAAGATATTGATGGTAATCTTGATACCTTTACAAAGTTAGTACAAGATATAAAACAAACGGGTGATAAAAACATTGATGATTATTCCCCTATTGTGCTCTTGAATGCTATCCCCGATACTTATAATGATGTGAAATCTGCCATAAAGTATGGTAGGGATTCTGTGACCTTAGATACTGTTATAATTGGCTTGAAGAGTAAGGAATTAGACTTGAAAGTTAATAAGGTCTCTAAACCGGTTTCTGATGTCAATTTTGTAAGGTCTAAACCACACCTTAAAAAGAAACCGTTTATCAAAACTGATTTTGAAAAGTCTAATAAGAAAAAGGGGCAATGGAAGGATAAATCTAAGTTCCGGCCTAAAAATCGCAAATGCTATAACTGTGGTGAATCTGGTCATTATATACAAGAATGCACCAAGCCTAAAAAGAATTTGCAAAATGATCAGGCTAACTTTACTGCTGGGGATGTCTTTACGGTTATTGATAATTTGCATCTCTCTGTGAATTCTGTGCTTTCGGGTCTAAGTGAAAATGAATGGTTGCTGGATTCTGGATGCACTCACCATATGACACCTTATAAATAGCATTTTACGAGTTATACTAATCTTGGTGATCGGTATGTGTATATGCCTGATAAAGTGAAACGGGTTGTGGCCGGGGTTGGGAATTTTGTTTGAAATTTGCTGATGGTACTCAGTTTACTTTAAAAAATATCAGACATGTTCCCGATTTATCTAATAATTTGATATCTTGTACTACTTTGGAAGATGAGGGTCTTAGAGAGGAGGGAGTGGGCACGGGTACACTCATCGAGTACTTGAACTCGAGCGGGTACACCATCCCGAGTAAATCGGGTAGCGCAATCGGTGAAGGAATTCGAGTTCCAAGCCCGATGGTGTTGTGTGTTGTATTTGTATTTTTTTTTTCTTTTTTTTTTTTTGGTTTGGTTTTGCAGGTACTAGATGAAGAAGTCCAATGAAGAAGAAGACCATGTTTGGTATTTTACAAACATATCCATTTAATATACTCTTATATTATTTTTCACTTTACAGTTTGGTATTTTACAATTTAGTCCTTGAATTTTTACGTAACTAGCATTTACTAGCATTCATTTATTAAAAGTTATTTTTAATGAAATGGTATGTTTTTATTTTAAATATTGTATGTGATTTTATGTATTAAAAAAAATGAAATTTGGGTACTAGGGTACCACTCCCTCCACTTAGGGTAGTGTTAGGGTAGAATTGGGTAGTTTTGAGTTGGAGGGTTTTTATTGGATAGAGGTGATGTGGCACCCAGGGTATTAGGGTACCACTCCCTCCTCCCTTAGGGGTTCATGGGGAAATAGTTATATGAAAATTTGCAGAGGTTCCTTAATGTTGTTTAAAGGAATCCGGAAATTTAATTTGTATATTTGCCAAACTGAAACTGCTGCATGTTCCAACCTGATTTGTGCGGATAAAACCGAATTGTGGCATAATAGGTTAGGACATATGAGCATGAAGGGATTAGATATTTTGTATAAACAAAAGTGTTTTGGAAAAGATAAAATCTCTAAGTTGTCTTTCTGTGACTCTTGCATGTATGGCAAACAACATAAAACCCAATTTCCGAAACCTCCCAATTCCCCTGATCCTGTTTTTGAAAAATCTGGTAAGAGTTCCAATGTGCTTGATTATGTTCATGCTGATATTTGGGGTCCTGCCAGTGTCCCGACTCATGGGAGGAACCATTACTTCTTGTCTATTATTGATGATTATTCTAGGAAAGTTTTCATTTTTTTACTCAAACTGAAATCTCATGTGTTCGAAAGATTTCAAACTTGGAAAACTTTAGTGGAAAATCAAACCGAAAAACGGATTAAAAAGATAAGGACCGACAACGGTCTTGAATTTTGCAATACTCAGTTTGATACTATGTGTTCTGAAAATGGCATCCTTAGGCATAAGACAGTTCCATACACCCCTCAACAAAACGAAGTGGCTGAGCGAATGAACCGAACCCTCCTTGAAAATGTTAGGGCTATGCTCGCCACTTCCGGGCTGTCCAAAAGTTTTTGGGGTGAGGCTCTTTTAACTGCTGCCTATCTTATCAATAGATCACCTTTTATACTTTTGAATGGTAATTACCCCGAGTCTGTGTGGTCGGGTCATGCTGTTGATTTTTCAAACATTCGTGTGTTTGGTTGTGCTGCTTATGTGCATCAAAATGTTGATAAACTTGAGCCTAGGTCCTTGAGATGTGTTTTTTCTTGGATATCCTGATGGTATTAAGGGTTATCATTTATGGGTCAGATCTGAACCCGGGTTGAAGGTGATCACTAGTAGGGATGTGGTGTTTAATGAAACTGAATTTTCTTGTCTTAATAATCCTTTACCTGCTCCTGTGTTAGCTGCTGAAAATTCTCCCCACCCTGTTCAGATTAGGGTGGAGCATCTTAGTGATAATGAGTTACCTGCTGAATCTGATAATATGGAAAATCCTGAAATCTCTAATGATCAACCTGATAATCAATCTGAAAATGGAGACGAATCTGAATCTGTTCCTGATTTGTCTGATTATCAACTAACTAGGGATAGGTCTAGAAGAAATGTTAGAAGACCTATACATTTAGATGATTTCCACATGGCTTCCCTTGCTTTCAATGTGTTTGATATGCTTGATGGTAATGAACCTAAATCTTACAATGATGCTTTGTTGTCTCATAAATTAAATGAATGGTTAAGTGCAATGAATGTGGAAATGACATCCTTGCATGCAAATAATACTTGGAAACTTGTTCCAAAACCTAGAAATTGTTCTTTGATTGATTGTAAGTGGTTATTTAAAGTAAAAAAGGATGAGGATGACATCAGATTCAAAGCAAGGTTAGTAGCTAAAGGTTTCACTCAGCGTGAAGGTATTGACTATACCGAAATTTTTGCACCCGTAGTTAAATTCACCACTGTTCGCATCATGCTTGCATTAGTTGCACATCATAATTGGGAGATGAAACAATTAGATGTTAAAACGGCTTTTTTGCATGGTGAATTAAAAGAAACCATCTACATGAAACAACCGGAAGGTTTTATAGATAGTAACCATCCGGATTATGTGTGCTTGCTGAATAAAACCTTATATGGCCTGAAGCAATCCCCTAGAGAGTGGAACAAGAAATTTAATGATTGCATGCTGTCCTTGAAATTCTGTCGAAGTGCATATGATCCATGCCTTTATTTCAAGATTGACTGTGATGTTCCTATGTTCCTACTTATTTATGTAGATGATTTGCTCTTGATAAGTTCGTGCATTAAATCTATTAATCATGTCCAAAATCGCTTAGGTGAACAATTTGACATGAAATATTTGGGGGATGCTAAAAGAATTTTAGGCAAGAATATCGTTCGGGATAGATCTAAAGCCACTTTATTTCTAAATCAGTCCTCTTACATTGGTAAAATTCTGGAAAAAATTTCAATGACTGATGCGAAATCTGTTAGTGTGCCGTTAGCTTCTCATTTCTTATTATCCAAAACTCAGTCACTAAAAACTGAATCTGAAATTCGTGAAATGAGATCTATCCCCTGTGCTAATGCTATTGGATCTATCATGTACCTTATGGTCAGTACCATACCAGATATTGCTTATGTTGTGAGCTGTTTAAGTAGGTATATGGCCAATCCTGGGAAGCCTCATTGGGAGGCTCTTAAGTGGTTACTTCGGTACTTAAAAAACTCTGTTTCTAATGGTCTTGTGTTTTCTAAATCTAATGACGGGGTTAACCTTAAAGGTTATATTGATTCTAATTATGACAATGACTGGGATGAATGTAAGTCCACAACTTCATATGTGTTTACCTTGTGTGGCTCATGCATTTCTTGGAAATCACAACTTCAGCATATAGTTACTTTGTCTACTACCGAAGCTGAATATATTGCCACCACTGAAGCCTTTAAAGAGGCTATTTGGTTGAAAGGTTTACTTACTGAAATTGGTGTTCTTCATGACAATGTTGTGATCTTTTCTGACAGTCAATCTAGCATACATTTGTGCAGAAATCCTGTTTTCCATGATCGTACAAAGCATATTGACGTCAGGCGACATTTCATCCGTGATATCGTGGAAAAGGGCATAATTGATTTGAAGAAAATCCCGTCCCAGTCTAACCCTGCAGATATGGGCACGAAGTGCCTACCGGTCGAGAAAATCAGATCTTGCAAGTCGATACTAAATATCGACTCCTTCAACTGAAGACTCTCCAGTCTTTCTTTTCGCTATGATAGCTTTTCTAGTTTTCTCCGTGATTCCTAGTTTTCTTTCTTAGTGATTGATTAATGTCTTTATACTTGTACTAACTTTGTGTGGTGTGTAGGTGGTGTGACGTTCGGCGATGATGACCTCCTTATCAAAGAAAGTACCCCGATGGCTCATTTGGTCCGGGTGGAGATTTGTTAAAAGTTGGCCCAAATGATTTATTGTTATGGGCCGGTATTGTTGCAGCCCGGCCCAAACTTATTAATCCCACTCCCTGGCCCGGCTTCTTGTCTACCCCGGCTCCTTGATCTCACCCGTTGATTTAAGGTTGACCTATCTCAACCGTTGGTCTCTTATATTTTAACCCCCCCCCCCCCCCCCCGTTAACCCTAGCCTCACTTCTTTCAGTTTTTTCTCTCTCCCCTCTCGCCTCTCCGCCGACTGCCATGGAAAAGGATTTCCTTACCTTTTCTGCTCGGCTTCGCGGTTCTGATTTGGAAGGGGATCGAAACCCATATCAATCAATGATATGAATGGATTCGATCCTCCGAAAATCTCTGGCTTTTCCCGGTTGGCGTTTTGCCTATATATTGCGGGCGTTCTGGGCATGAGAAAATATACGAAAAAATAAAAATCTAATTTTTCTAAGTGAGGAAAAAAATCTATCTGTGTTTCTTTGTGAATTTTTCTGAGTGAAAAATATTTTCTGAGTGAAAACTGCTTGAGGCCGATTTTTGGGGGCTTGTATTCGGGACCTTTTGAAACCAGCCGGGGATTTGGATTTGTTCGTCTGGGTTGCTGGCCGCGGATACATACGGAGCCTTGGACGTGGGTACTGGATAGTGGAGGACTGAGCCGAGGCCGAGTTCCGGTCGATTCGCACCTCCACTTGCCTTTCGTTTTTCAGATCTGTTTCGGTTTGGTCTCTAGCACTTTAATTTCCTGTTCTTTGTGTTCGGTGTTTTTTGGGTTAATTCGTTTTTCCCTTTATTATTTCGTGTAATTCGTTGCCTATAAGTTCGTTGTGTAATTCGTTATCTCCGGAATTTATTTGTAATTTGTTTACTGCGTTGTTGTGTAATTTTTATGTATTCCGAATAGATACCCTACATACCTAAATACGATTATACACGTATGTAACATACACTTGTGCATGTACACATGAACATCTAGAATGCAAAATTTGATCGATAATACAACTGATTTTATCGTTATTAGAAATTTCTCATGTGGGAAAATTGTCAATTTGATATTAGTCGATTATGAATCATTGCTTCAAATTCAAATATTAAGGATGTAAGATAATCTTATCTTTTTGACAACTATAACTAGCAACCACGTATTCAAAATCCAAATTTAAAGCATTCTCACAAATTTATAGGTCAATAATAATTTGATTTCATTTAAGTCGACTCCAACATTATTTGTAGCTCTTGACATAAATACACTTGACCAACTATAACTTGAATATATCCACATCATTTGGCTCTCTCTTTAAACCACAACCAAAGTGGCTTAAAATTTGTCACGTTAACAATTATATGCATGTGTACACATATTTTTCACGAAGAAAAAAGTATATAGATGAGAAAATACTTAAATGAGTAATATATTGAACGTTTAGACTACTAATTGCATTATATCTTATAAACGGTGACATTTTATATATAGATTTTCTTTTAAAAAGGTTTCATTATGTAATTTCGTCTAGACCCTCAATAAATTTAAAAATTCAAGGACCCGTCGAGATATTACGGTTATGTCATTTTCGAATAACCTGAACAAAGGAAAAACAGTCTCCATTTGTTTGGCTCTCTGTATATGTGATCACATTAAGATTTTGTTTGTAACTTACATAAATTAAAATAAAGGAGACCTAGCTATATACGTGTCATGAAATGTTAAATTCGAATGACCCTAATTAAATTAATTTAACATTTTAAATACTTAACTACTTAAGTGACCTATAGGCAAATATTATCCTTTAGTTTCATTATTAACAACCCTTCGTATTTTAAGCAACTTATTGCATAAGCATCGAAACAGAAGCAATAAAAAGAGGGTAACGTGGCAGTGGCTTACGTAGTTATTTCCTTGCACACATAAGTTGTTTTAGCTTGGATATTTTCCTTTTTTAGATCTCTTAAAAGTTAAAACTATTCTTATTTTGGATATAATCCTCTTATATAACGCTACATTCTTTTAATATTTGAGTTAGCCAACTTTAAAAGAATTTGTTTTTTGCACTCATAAAAGATGATGTTAAGGTTTGTTAACTAACACACACACAAAAAGTAACTATAATCTCTCTAATTTCTATCTTTGTTGATGAGATAACGTGGGAAGGAAGAAAACGTGTGATAAAAACAAACAACTCATTTGGAACTGGTTTCTTGTTGGAAACTTATAAATACACATGATGGCTTTCAATGTAACATTTTTTACTTTCTTTCTTAAAATATGTTTCTATGTTTAAATCTAATAGAATGAAAATAAATTGTTCCAAGATCAAGTTTCCTTCAGTTAGATCCAATGGTATGTTTCTATCACCGCAATCGTTATCATTGTCAGTATCATTATCGTTCTTGTGTGTTGTATCGTGAAGTACTGGTTTAAAATAGCTTCGAATTCATTAACTGATACATGTTCTATGTTCATACAGGTAAATACGATGTAGAGTCAACAAGTAGCTTTATTCAAGAGACCGATGTTAATGAAGAATATAAGAAGGCATTTAGGACGCATTCTTACACAGATATATGGAACAAAGTCCAGACACACATCCAGTTCGATTCTCATGCCTCTTCATCATCCATTGATGATCAGTATGTTCATCTTTGTGACCTCCTTCTCGAGCCACAAAGTGAAACCATAGCCCACCTAAGCAAGACCTTCGACGACCACCATTTACTACTCAACTTTTTTGACGCCGGCTTAGAAGCATGGAAAATATGTGAAGAGCTTCTTGAGTCTGTCCACCAAGCCAATGCCAACCATCATAAGATCAAACAAATCATTAAATTATCCGAAAGGTTTCCATGTGGTACAAAAATATACGAAGAACTTGACTCATATTCATTCTTAGTGAACCCTTTATCCAGTTTCGGTCCAATAAAATTTCCCACATTACATGGTAGCCACAAGCTGTTGCTCAAGAAATTAACCACAAAGCACACAAGGAACAAAACTCAAGTCCTGTTAGAGACAAACATCGTCGTGGTTGTGTGAAAATGTAATTATTAAAATTGAGTGCGTGAGCTTGTCTTTCAGAAGAAACTATTATGTTACAATTTTGTTTTCATATTAAACACATTAAAGATATGTAAAAGTTAAAAAAGAAAAGTTATTAGGTGTTGCGGGTCGGTCCATTCCGACCCCTTTTAACCCGCTACCTAACCCGCCCATGTCACATTGAAAATTTGCATATTACAGTTGTATACATACCGCTGAATTCAGCAACTCTGGCTGCTTTATTAACCGCTCATTTACTTCCAACAAAGAGCCTTTTATACAACATCTGTCAAAACCAATTTACAGTTAAACTTACACATGTAATACCACATTCAAAGTAAGCAATACATTTATCATGATTTTGGAGAATATTTTTATCTCGGATATAGCGAATAAGACTATAAACTGAAAGAAACTAGAGCATATACTCCCTTAATTCCAAGCCAATTTTCGAAAACTGAATGGACATCTTTCAACTTCAAGATATAGTAAGAATTATTCAATTATTTGGCAAAGTTTGATAGCAATATACGAGTGGTTGAGAAGAAGATGGTGCTAGAATTGTACATGATATCATATTTTTAGTTGAAATGTTAAATGTACCACAATGGAAGAAGTATACTCTTCACGAAGGACATGCATTAAAATACTTACTACTTTTTAATCCACAAAATTATTTCGTGAAATATTGGTGAACAATAGCTTGATTTAACACAGGAATGCAGGATTACATCTATAACGCATAAAAGAAAGTTAGAAATAAGAACCTACCTCACAATATAGAAAGTGTTGTTGGTGCATACTTTACATACAGTTGTGTGTGTTGGACTCAAAATGTTGTGCATTCTGCAAAAAAAAAAAAAAGATTAATATATTTAGTTACAAAACATGAAAGCCATCAGCATCGCTTAATTAGTTGACATTTTGGGATCAACTTAGCTAACATTCAACTATAAATTCATATGCACCAAATGACCTTGATCTCACTCAGGCTAGACTTTCCAACATTAAAGTCCACAAGATGGTTTCAATGTTTGGAGAAAAATATGACAAATGGAATATCACAATGGAATCTCGTGACATCCGATTTCCTCCTTGTGTATATATATATCGCGGCCGGAGTTGGAGTTTGATACACCGAGAAGAAGAGAATCGTGTTGTGCCTTGAGAATCCGAGTGAAAACGAGAGTGATATCTGTGTTGTGATATCTTTGAGGGAGATCGGGATTGTGTCCTGAGTTTTCTGAGGTTTTCTGGGTTAGAAAAGGTACTACCGGGCTGTTGTGCCGGCCGGCGGTGGTTCGGCCTTCGTCCTTTGTGGAAACGAACTTTCCTGGTGTCAAATTGCAATCGGAAGATCTGAGCCTAAAAGATCTCTTTCAACAAAGGGGGTTTTCTTGATTTTAATTATTTCAGATTACATTGCTGTTCTTGGTGAATTTTTGTGCAATATATTTTACATATATATATATATCTATATATATACCTACTGCAGTCTAATATATATTATATATTATATATATATATATATTAGTTATATATATATTTATATATATATATACTTACTGCAGTCTAATATATATTATATATTATATATATATACTTATATATATATATATATATATCTACACACATATATATAATATATATTAGTTTCGGATTTGTTCTGAATATCGTATTCCGATTGTTTGGATATTATCATTATCGTTGTTAATTTGGAATCGGCTATTTGTGATTGCAGATTTGTTCTGGTCCTTTTTGGTCAGTTTGTTCCTCGGGATTATTGCAATAATTATATTGGTTATAATTATAGGTTTATCTAGTTGGCCTGTAATCCTTAATCCATATCCCGTCGATTATAATTGTAATTATTTTATTCATTTAATCCACTTGTATTATCGATCCTGTCTTTAGCCATTGTACGACTCGATACCCAACAAAGAGATTATACAATGAAAATCCGTTCGTCAAATAATCAACCTACATGATTCTAATAACAAACCTAGTACTTATCAATCACATGTATATTTATAACCTAACCTAACACCCTTTTCTAAAGTCAATCCAAATTATTCAAATTTATAACAATTTTCTAGTTTAAAGTAATCAAATAAAATTAACGGCCAAATGCATGCTACGTACACTAATATATTCTTTGGGCTTACAAGTCAAACTAGTCACCATTTAACTTCAAATTTGATAAAATCACAGGAGCATTTAGCGGTTATTAGCATCTAGAATTGAAAGCTCATTTGGCAATGAACGTTTATGTTTTCTAAATGCTACTTGAAGAAGAATTTAGTTTTTTCTCCTTTTTACACTTTATAATTAAAGATAAAGCTACGCTTTTATAAAACAAACAACTACTAGTACTAACAACACCTACTGCTAATTTTTCCAAACATATATAGCCTTAATTAGTCCACATTTAACCTCTCAATACAAATACCATAAAATTGTCACTTCAAACTAAATAAAAAAAACATACTTTAATGTAACTGCTTTTCACTGTTAATGGGTGTTGGGTTTTCTTTAACGAGTTGCGATTCTTCTTCTGCGATTTGGGTTGTCATTGGAATTTGGTTTATTTGATGGCTGTTTATGAGTTGGGTTATGTGGGCTGATGAGATATTGGATTGTTTTTGGGCTTAAAAATATAGCCCAGAATCTAGATTTGATTAGGTTTTGATTTGTGATTCGAGAAGAAAGAATTGATTGACGAATCCCTCGCTAACGGACTTTACTGGCTCTTTTGGTAGAGCGCTAAATCACTCAACACTAACTAACCCAATAAAACCACGATAGCGTGACACCTTTACTAGTTTCCCTTGTCAGCAAGTACCTCGTTGGTCGAGCGAATATTCTTATTAGGGGTGAAAACTGGGCGGATATTTTCCACACGATCCGGAGACGTATCCGACCGGGATTGAATTCGGGATGAAAAATAGGTATCCGATTGGATTCGGATACGGATCCGGATAGTTGAATTCGGATACAGGTTCAAATTTGGATAATGCAATATCCGCCCGTATTCGAGTTTTTCCATATTTTATCGGATATCCGGATAATAAATCCGGATATCCATATTTTTAAATTTAAAATATACTTTTTATATATATATATATATATATAACACTTTTGGACTTCAGTGTAATAGATTTTCAAACTTTCAAAAAAAAATATTTTTTCCCAAAAAAAAAAAGTATTTTCTGGAAAAATATATTATTTTTCGAAAAATAAAAAAAATATTTTCTAGGAAAAAAAATTATCTTTTCGAAAAAAACATTATTTATGGAAATTTTTTATTTCTTAGAAAAAAATTAAAAAAATATTTCTGGAGAAAAATTATTTTTTGGCAAAAAAATATTTTTTCGAAAATAAAAAAATTTATTTTATGGAAAAAATTATATTTCGAAAAAAAAATATTTTCTGAAAAAAAATATTTTTTAAAAGAAATGTATTAGCCAAACACTTTAATACTAACTTATAAGCT
This sequence comes from Orobanche coerulescens, assembly GCA_033398695.1. Taxonomy (NCBI): domain Eukaryota; kingdom Viridiplantae; phylum Streptophyta; class Magnoliopsida; order Lamiales; family Orobanchaceae; genus Orobanche; species Orobanche coerulescens. Next base: position 28,000,215 of record CM065804.1, read on the forward strand.
ATTTGTTTCATATGAAATGTATTTTAAAAGAAATATTTTATTCAAGTAAATAGAGGGGCAATTATATATATTATAATAATTGTTAAAAATAATTAAATTAACACTCTTTAATCTTTGCTAAGTATGGAGCTTATGTTTTTTATGGGAGAGACTGAATAAATAAAAATGAGGGAACGTTATTATGAAACGATTTTTAAAAAAATTACTATAGTTTGCATTAGAATTTTTATGAAATATTGTGTAGCTAGTTTTTTTATATGCCGCAATCACTTCCAAACGATTTTTGTATGACACGTATTATCCGATTATATTTATTCGAATCCGGCCGGAATCTGTCCTGTATCCGTCCCGTGTCCGTATCCCGAATAATCCGAATTCTTATCCGTATCCGGCCTTCCCGTATCCGACTTCGAATCCGAGAGAAAAATATGAGTTAGGATACGGGAAGAGCACTATCCACCCGTATCCAATCCGTTTTCATCCCTACTTCTTACTTTTCTCAAATTCTGCTTAGACGAGATTATTGTTGGGAAAAAAATACCGACAAACGTCACGTCACAACGAATAAAGTGGAACCTCATTTGACAAATTCCCACTCTTGAATCGTAACTTTGTGGTTATCGACGAGTAGAGCAACAATTACAACTCGATAAAAATAATACAAATGATATTCGAAAGCAATAAATAACGAGACACAATTTTAGCATGGAAAACCCCTCAAGACGAGAGTAAAAACCACGGGACTGAAGCCTCTTAAATCCACTATCACCAATACACACAAATACACAATCGTCCCTAATACAAACTAGGGGTATACACCAATCGTCAAATACTTGATAATAAATGTTCTTCAAGTATTTGGAATCAACAACAACAACAAGATCGAGAAAAGAAACAACCGTAAATAGCTTACACAAAGAGCTAACGAAATACCCGAACTTCCGGACTCAAAATCTCGATCTACACCGGTGAAAAGATTTACCCAATAGCTACCAAGCTCTTGTCAAAAGATCACGACGATCCGATCGATAAATCTCCGGGAAAATGAAGAAATGTATTTATCTCTCTTGTTTCTCTCTCTATATCTCTCTCTCTTTCTCTTGTTCTTCAAAGTGTATGTGATGAAAGTGAGTAAAGTCCCGACTAAAAAACAGCATAAAAAGATCCCCATTTGCAGGGTTGACCCGTGTACCGCGGCACACAGCGCAAAATTGCGCCGAGGACTCGGCAGGGGGCCGCGGCCCGGCCGGAAAGGGCCGCGGCCCAGAGTACAGTTGCGCTAGGCAAAATGACGGGGCCGCGGCTCGGCAGGGATGTGCCGCGGCCCATGGTGATCGGCAGCGCTCGGCAGGGGTTGCTCGGCATGGGCCGGCAGGGATGTGCTCGGCAGGGGCCGCGGCCCAGAGTACAGTGGCGGCTAGAACGTGCTGAGTGATTTCGGGGCCGCGGCTCGGCAGCTGTGTGCTGCGGCCCGGCAGTACAAGGTGAGAAAAATGACTTTTCAAGCGTAGTGCCACGGCCAAGAGGGTTTGTGCCGTGGCCCGGAGTCCAGTCGACTCCGAAAAAGCCTATATTTCGGAAATGACTCCTACAAATCTCCCCCTTTCCGGAATATAGGAAGAGTTCGCCATCCCGGCGATCGAACAACACACTTTCACCTTATCTCTACTTAACGCTTTGGTTAACATATCGGAACCATTATCATCGGTATGAACTTTATTAAGTTCAAACAAACCATCCTCCAAAGCATCTCGAATCCAATGATACCTCACATCGATATGTTTCGTTCTCTTGTGAAAAGTCGCATTCTTAGCCAAATGAATCGCACTTTGACTATCACGAAGAACTACGTAACGTCGTTGTTGGAACCCTAGCTCTCGTAAAATCATTTTCAACCATAAGAGTTCTTTGCTCGCTTCCACGCCGCAATATACTCGGCCTCCGTTGTAGACAAGGCAACGCACTTTTGCATCTTGATTGCCATGACACGGCTCCCCCTGTGAACGTCATCAAATAACCGGAAGTGGATTTTCGGTTATCTTCATTACCGGCCATATCCGAATCGAAATAACCAACAAGCATTGCTTTCCCATTTCCAAACGTAATCCCCAATTTGGAAGTACCCCGCAAATATCTAAATATCCATTTTACGGCTTCCCAATGCTTCTTTCCCGGATTCGATAGAAACCGGCTCACCACTCCCACGGCATGAGTAATGTCGGGCCTAGTACAAACCATAACATACATTAAACTCCCGACCGCCGAGGCATATGGAATTTTATCCATATCCTCAATCTCCTCCTTCGTCTTAGGGCAATCTTAACTCGGAAATTTAAAATTATTAGTAAGAGGCGAACTAACAACTTTAGCTTTGTCCATATTGAAGCGTTTAAGCACCTTCTCGATGTATTGCTCTTGCGACATGTGCAATTTCCGGACTGCTCGATCCTGAGTAATTCTTATCCCAAGAATTTATTTAGCCGCCCCCAAGTCCTTCATGGCAAAGGACTTACTCAATTCTTTTTTCAAGTCGGCAATCCTCTCGGCATTCTTTCCAACGATCAACATGTCGTCCACATAGAGCAATAAGATGAGAAAATCATCATCTCCGAATTTCTTGAAAAATACGCAATGATCGAGAGTCGTCTTCCGGTAGCCTTGCTCCCCCATAACCGACTCAAACTTCTTGTACCATTGCCTTGGTGCTTGTTTCAACCCGTATAAACTCTTCCGGAGGTTACATACATAGTCCTCTTTTCCTTCGACCTCAAATCCTTCCGGTTGTTTCATATAAATTTCTTTGTCAAGATCTCCGTGAAGAAAAGTCGTCTTGACATCCATTTGCTCAACCTCAAGATCAAGGCTAGCCGCAATACCAAGGACCAAACAAATAGATCCTATCTTCACAACCGGAGAAAAAAATCTCGTCAAAATCAATACCCTTATTTTGACTAAATCCTTTCACCACGAGTCTAGCTTCGTATCGGGGCAACGAGGTATGCTCCTCCGACTTCACCCGATACACCCATTTGTTTCTCAAAGCCCTCTTGCCTTTCGGAAACTTCACCAACTCGTAAGTGTTATTCTCATACAAGGAACTCATCTCGTCTTGCATGGCATCCATCCATTCCTTCTTCTTTTCATCCTCCATGGCCTCCGCAAAATATTCGGGCTCTCCCTCATCGGTGAGGAAGACATACTCATCGGCCGAATAACGGGTGGAGGGATGACGGTCCCTCGTCGACCGTCTATGTGGAACAAAAGATGGCATGTTCGTCACGGGTAGCTCGGGATGAGCTCCATCGGTGTCATCTTGCCTCAATTCATCGTTCTCACCGTCATCATGTTGTTCATTGTTTTGGACGTCATCTCCAACGGGTGTCTCAACATTTTGTGGAGGGACGGGGTCCAAATCAATAAGATCATAGTCGTGTTGCGGAGCCTCCATTCTCAACATCCTTCATTGTTTGATCTTCAACGAAAACAACATCTCTTGACCGAACAAGCCTCTTAGTAACCGGGTCATATAATCTATACCCGAACTCATCAAGCCCGTAACCAATAAAAATAAATGGTTTCGTCTTGGAATCAAGTTTCGACCTTTCATCATTCGGAATGTTAACAAAGGCTTTACATCCGAAGACCTTCAAGTGGCGGTACAAGATTTTTTTACCGCTCCACACCTTATCCGGCATATCAAATTCCAAAGGAACACACGGCGTCAAATTGATAACATGAATCGCCGTGTTCAAGGCTTCTCCCCAAAACGACTTTGGCAATCCGGCATGTGAGAGCAAACAACGAGATCTCTCGACCATAGTCCGGTTCATTCTCTCCGCCAAGCCATTGAGTTGCGGAGTCTTCGGGGGCGTCTTTTGATGTCGGATCCCTTGTTCTCGGCAATATTCATCAAAGGGTCCGGTGTACTCTCCACCATTGTCCGTCCGGATACACTTTAGCTTCTTCCCGGTCTCTCTTTCCACCGAGGCATGAAATTGTTTGAAAGTGTCTAATACTTGTGTTGAATAATTTTGAAAACAATTACTTGAAAAGAACAGAATAGATATATATATATATATATATATATATATATATATATATATATATATATATATCGAATATATATGATATATAAGCCCTGCAGAAAATTTGTTAGCAAAACGAAATTCCCCGATCCCGAATATAAAACGAAAGTTTCGCTGTTGAGTCCAGATAATCTGTCTCCTTAAAGTAAATTCGTCCTCACCACGGTGTCTGACGTCTTCCTCCCAGGATAAAACAACAGCTCGATGTAACGAATCTGTGATCCGCTGCACCCTCAACGAACTAGGACAAAATCTGTCTACTATCACCGACCGAAGAAGAAAAACGAAGAAGAAAAAAATATTTGGCTGTAAATGCTCTCAAAATTCATCCGCAAAAGGTATGTAAAAACGAGCCCCTCAAGCCGGGTATTTATAGGTGAAGGCTGGAGGAGGTTGTGTGCTGGAAGAACTCTATACCGATCAGAGTTGGTATCTGGAGGAACTCTAATCCGACCGAAATTGGTATCTGGAGGAACTCTAAACCGATCAGGATTAGTATCTCAATACTTATCCGTTTAATTCGATTTTATCCGGATCCAAAAAATTTGGAATTTATTAATTGAGGTATTTTCGGTAAAATAAAATTTTACCGAATAAAATTGCAGTAAAAAGATAATTTCGAGACGCCGAGACAAATCGTCCAAATCGCCCTTCGACCCGACCCGGCCGGCCGGCCGGACGGACGGCGGCGGCGGCGGTGCGCGCATGTGTGTGTGTGTGTGTGTGTGCGAGAGGCGCCTAGTCACACATCCACACATGTCTCATTTTGAACATGCCTTTGTCCACATCTCCTTATATACTCACAATTTCTCCCTTCTTTTTCCAATGTGGGATAGCATCCCAAATTCATTTTTAAATGGTTCACTTTGGAACATTATATCTCATTCATACCTCAATCATTTTGAGTGTTCTTACATGTTTTGGAAACCTCGTACGGAGTACTACGTATTCCAACTAAGTCCCGACTTTAACTCGTAGTCGAGCCTACTCAAAATTTTCTCTCAAATGAGCTGCTCAAAACACCCCATTTCCTCCATTTTATCTTATATTTCCAACAACTTGATCCTTAGTCTTCAAGGTGTATGCCCACACCTTCCTGGAGTGATCGTCGATGAATGTGACAAAATATCGGCAACCACCAAGCGTCCTAGTCTTCATAGGACCACAAACATCGGAATGAACAAGATCAAACACGTTTTCCTTCCTTGAAGGAGTATGACTCTAGAAAGTAACTCTCCTTTGCTTCCCGGCTAGACAATGAGAGCATCTTTTAAGGTGTACCTTATGAACCCCGGACAACGCCTCCTTCTTCGACAATAGCGCCATTCCTTTTTCACTCATGTGACCGAGCCTCTTATGCCATAGCTCGGCCATGTTATTGTTGTCGATTGTGTTCACAAAATTAGTCGTGACCTTCGGGAGTGTCACGTACAATTTTCCTTCCTTTTGTCCTCTCCCGACAATCAAAGAACCTCTAGTGAGTTTCCACAACCCCTTGTCAAAACCGCTATGATAACCGTCATCATCGAGTAAACCAACGGACATAACATTAAGCCTCATATCCGTAACATGTTTTACATTCCGTAAAACAAGTTCCATTTCGGTGTCGAATCTCAAATGCACATCTCCCAATCCAACAATCTTAGATAACCCATCGTTACCCATCTTGACTATACCAAAGTCGCCCGGAGTGTAAGAGGAATAAAAATCTCTACGTGATGTAACATGACACGTAGCTCCACTATCGACCACCCAACTCGAATCATCTCTAGCAAGATTGACCATATCATAGTCGCAACATACAAAGAATTCTTCGGTAGTAGTATTAACTTCGGCTTTATCATTACTATCGCTTTCCTTCTTTTGTGCATTTTCTCGGCCTTGGCGATTCTCCTTCTTCAATTGTCGGCAAAATTTCTTAGTATGCCCTTTCTTACCACAATGGTAACATTCGATATTGGCATACTTCCCCCGAGAACTACTCCTTTGTGGCCCTCTATTACTCGGGCCTCTACTTTGACCTCTCCCCCGTCTTTCGGTAACTAGAACATCCGACTGTGAGGAAGATCCTTGTGCTTTTTTTCGGACCTCCTCATTCAACATGTTCCCTTTAGCTAATTCCATCGAAATGACTCCATCGGGGGATGAGTTAGACAACGATGTTAGAAACGTCTCCCAAAAATCCGGCAATGTGCCTAACAACCACAAAGCTTGCACCTCCTCTTCGAATTTAATTCCCATTCCGGCAAGTTGGTTAATTATGCCTTGGAATGCCTTTAAATGATCCGATAGAGGAGTCCCGTCTCAAAACTTTAAATTCATCATTTGTTTAATGAGGAATAACTTATTATTCCCCGTCTTCCGAGCATACAATTGCTCGAGCTTGTGCCATAACTCTCGAGCATCTTTCTCTCCACTAATATGGTTCAAAACGTTGTCATCCACCCATTGTCGAATATATCCGCAAACTTGGCGATGCAAAATAGTCCACTCCGCGTCGGACTTCCCTTCCAGTTTATCTTTGCTAAAAACTGGCATATAATAATCCTTCACGTATAGAAGGTCTTCCATCTTTCTCTTCTATACGTGGTAGTTTGAACCGTTCAAGTTAACCATTCTACTTGTGTTGGATTCCATCTTACGATTAAGATACTAAACAACCACGAAACAACAAATCCCGTGGATCCGATACCACTTTATTGGGAAAAATACCGACAAACGTCACGTCACAACGAATAAAGCGGAACCTCGTTTGACAAATTCCCACTCTTCAATCGTAACTTTGTGGTTACCGACGAGCAGAGCAACAATTACAACTCGATAAAAATAATACAAATGATATTCGAAAGCAATAAATATCGAGACACAATTTTAGCGTGGAAAACCCCTCAAGACGAGAGTAAAAACCACGGGACCGAAGCCACTTAAATCCACTATCACCAATACACACAAATACACAATCGTCCCTAATACAAACTAGGGGTATACACCAATCGTCAAATACTTGGTAATAAATGTTCTTCAAGTATTTGGAATCAACAACAACAACAACAAGATCGAGAAAAGAAACAACCGTAAATAGCTTACACAAAGAGCTAACGAAATACCCGAACTTTCGGACTCAAAATCTCGATCTACACTGGTGAAAAGATTTGTCCGATAGCTACCAAGCTCTTGTCAAAAGATCACGACGATCCGATCGATAAATCTCCGGGAAAATGAAGAAATGTATTTCTCTCTTGTTTCTCTCTCTATATCTCTCTCTCTTGTTCTTCAAAGTGTATGTGATGAAAGTAAGTAAAGTCCCGACTGAAAAACAGCATAAAAAGATCCCCATTTGCAGGGTTGACCCGTGTGCCGTGGCCCGGTCCAAGTGTGCCGCGGCACACTGCGCAAAATTGCGCCCAAGACTCGGCAGGGGGCCGCGGCCCAGCCGGCAGGGGCCGCGGCCCAGAGTACAGTCGCGCCAGGTAAAATGACGGGGCCGCGGCTCGGTAGGGATGTGCCGCGGCCCATGGTGATCGGCAGGTCTCGGCAGGGGTTGCTCGGCCGGCAGGGGCCGCGGCCCAGAGTACAGTGGCGGCCAGGACGTGCTGAGTGATTTCGGGGCCGCGTCTCGGCGGTGTGTCTGCGCCCAAAGATCTGAGTGAGAAAAATGACTTTTCAAGCGTATTGCCACGGCCCGGAGAGTTTGTGTCGTGGCCCTGAGTCCAGTCGACTCCGAAAAAGCTTATATTTCAAAAATTACTCCTACAATTATGTGTTGTTGTTGCTGTTGCTGTTAAAAACGATAATGGGTCAACGACAACAACACAATGCCTTTTAGTTTCTATCAAGTTTTCTAAAAGGCACGATGCACATGCGTCACAAGGTCTGGTGGCCATGGCAATGGTGCAAGTTTTTTCCCTTTCTCTATTTTTTCTTTTTTGAACTTGATGCATGCAACAGTAACAACTTTTAGTACATTTTTTTTATATTATTATTAGACAAAAATACACCGTTGATCCCTAAACTTTCCCAAAAACATCACAGGGGAAAATCGTCGTCGTGAGTCCAAAAGTTGGGATTTTGAGGCCGATTGAGTCCCTTTGACCTTAATACTCTGTTATTTTCCCCAATGTGCCTTGCACATGAGGGCAAAATGGTCATTTCATCATTTTGGTTAATTATTATGGTGGTGAACGGTGTATTTAATCAAAAAATTATATCACCTTCTCTTTATTTCTTTTTCATGCTTCTCTCTCAATTTCTGCCTCTCTAAAATTAACACCAACACCATTCTCAAATCTCATTCATCTACTCCACTAAAAAACATAAACTCAATCAAACACCATATATAGTAAAACCTCTATAAATTAATAATGTTGGGATCGGGATATTTTATTAATTTAGCGAGATATTATTATATCGATAAATTAATAAATTATTAATTTAAAGAGTTGGCTTATATTCGTGAGCAACTCTCAAATTATCGCGGATACCGTTCAAAATTCGGTTGATGATGAAGTTGATGATGATTCAGTACCTTTGGAACCGGTCACTCGGAAAGAAGCATTGCAAGCGGCAACAACTCTTCACAACTTTTTGTTGCAATACAAGAATACAGTGCCTCAACTCTTAAGTGTAATTGAGAGATTTAAAGATGAACTCAATATAGATTTGAAGTTCACAAAAAAACAAGTGACTATAGATTCATTTTTTACTAGACAATTCTAGAATTTTGGAATATTTTAGTAATTATTAATTTATAATTTCGTTGGTACCAATATATTTACATTGGGATTTCAAAAAAATTATTATTTTATTATTTTATCGATTGGGATCCAATTTTGTACTGGTCCCAAGTTGGAACCGGACAAATTATTAATTTTATCGAGGTTATTAATTTATCGAGTATTAAATTATAGAGGTTCTACTGTAACCCAAGATCCGCACTGTATCATTAGGTGATCATTCATGAAAATGTAAAAGATGCGATATTCTTTAACGAAAAGAGATCTGTACTAATTAATGTAACCCAAAGATCACGTTGTATCATGCACTAAGTTTTGGACTTAAACAAACAGGAGCATGAGCTTTGAGCACTCAGTAGTTCTTTTTCTTAATGTTTATTCCTTAACATAAAATAAATATAAAGAACAAGCAAATGTGAAGCAACCTAAAAGTTACCATTACAAACAAACAAGGGATAATTGTTGGATGTGATTACAATATAACACAAATTTTGGTATAGATGATGTCGTTGGTCTCCCTCCCGATAGGACATTTATTCTTAAACACCGAGACATTGAAACCATATGACAATAGTTACAACAATGTTAGTTTCTTGTCCTTTTCACTTTCACATAATTGTACGCCCAGAAGTCACAGATGCTGAAACTTCTTCATACATATCAGTTATTGCTTTTGCATAGTATGCCTTTGCTTGTGCCCTTTTGACCTACACCAGAAAATTAGCAATGTCACTTGGCCTGCTTATTTGGTTATTATTAGGTCCATTTGGATTGTATTTTATCTCAAATGGGTAAAAAGTTTAGCTAAAAGTCAAACAGATCAAATGGGTCACCCAACTATTCCTATCATCAGTTACTTAATTGCAAGTGAAAATCTAATTTTTCAATGTTATATGATCAATTTGGAGATGTACATCCAAACACTCCCTAAATATGAGAAGCTCACGAACTTCAGTTAATTTCTTCACATCATGACGCGTACAAAACTAAACTGAACAATACACACACAACCTAATAAATAATGGGAACTAGGTTTGTATGTATGTTGAAGAAAATAAAGTTTTTGTCATCTTGAATTCAAAAGTGAGTGTCGATTTAAGTTGAAATTTACTAAGCAATCAAAATCACTGATGTAGCTTACACACCATAAATAAACCAAACCAACATAAACACATAATTATAATTTATCTATACAAGTTTTCATGAGGCTTACCGAAAAAAATAAGATTCTTGTTGGCATGTCTGAAAATGGAGTACATCAAGAAGTCGACAATTGTAGACCAGAATGAGGAGTTTCAAGCTCTGCAAGTAAATCACTACACGCGATGCTTGCTTCTCCTGAAGTTTCTTGAGAGAAATTTGGTAAAAGCTCCATAACATCGACATCTTCAGAAGTATGACAAATACACGTAAAAAATAGTTGATTTTAATCTTGAGTCAAGTACAATCCCCTTTTTAGCCATTTCACGAAGTAATTTAAAGATCTCATCTGTTTCACCTTTTTCACATAAACCTTTAAGCTGGAGGAGAATACCAAGACCCAAAAGTAGTTGAGCACCAAGAAAAGAAACCCCCTGGAATGGTGTTAAGGCACCGCTTGCAATTGGTCTTGACTTTGTTCGTTCCACCTGTGTCACAACCGTCGAACACTATTTAGTGTGCAGTGCCAAAAGACATACACCAGTATAACTTTATATGCCTAAAACCAAAATCCTAAATCGTATTATCTTATAAGAAAGCATTGGACATTGGTATCATAGAAATAGCAGCACATATCTACCATGTGACATAAATGACCTTACTCCTACTCCACGTGAAAACAGAGATTCTGATTCCTGATAGTAGAAGCGACATAAACTTGAATTTCATAATCAAAGCTGATCTCATCTTCATATTCTAAATAGATACTCTCTTCGTCCCAAAGTGATAAGTGGTACTTATTCTCGGGACAGGGGGAGTAATCACATAGGAATGTACGATCATAATACCTTGCAACTCCGCAAATATATCGGCACAATAGCACGTCTGACCGACTTGCTTATGAATGGGTCAACTAAGGTTACATTGATAATGTCTTAATATAAAATCATCATTGAACACTTGGATCCAGACCACTAAACCTTGAGTATAGTAAGCAGACCTCCTTCCTGCTAGAGTAAGCAAGTGGGGTCGTATTGTTTCTTGAATAATTTGAAAAGTGAAGCTGATCAAATCCTATTATTCGGCATTTCTAAACAACTACTTTCATAAACTGAAATGATGTGTTTGCTTCCTTCATGTGTGACTGAAATGATGTGTTTGCTTCCTTCATGTGTGACTGAGTCTGATAGCCACCAGCAAACAATGGTTCCAAAGTCCAAACTATAGCAATATCAAGTCAATATCATGTATAAATGTTCAATTGGACATAGTCCAAATCTGAGGCCCAAATAGCTAATTATCATTTAAATACAAAGCATTTAACATATTAAAGCATAGGAGATGGAAATGACTACTCTGGTCAATCCAGATTAAGGAGGGCATTTCTATTTAGTAGGTTTCTGGTTACACTTTGTGCCAGTAAAGCTTAATGAGTAGTAGTTATGCTTAGCGAGATGGGTTTTAGTTAACCATGTTCTACCATCTTCTTAGCACCCCCAGTAAAACACCATATCAGCAACACTTTATCAGGCCATTCAGTCAATAGGAACAACCAAACGATGGTACTATGCACAAACTGTATGGAAGTAATATTTCTAGAGTTGGAAATCCACAGTAAATAGTAAACACCAGCACCTAAAATGTGACTATGTATCATGATGAAATTTGAAACATTTATGCATCCAAAACATCTAAGAGCAAAAAACTTCTTTGAAACTTCATTAAACTTTCGAGCCCAAAAATGTGTTAGTAGTACTTAGTACAGTAATATATAAGCACTTAAGCAGACAGAGATTTAGAACACCTTATAAATCTACAAAGCCAACCCACAAGCGTATTACACGTCATCTCATCCGGCACCACCCCGAACCTACAAACATCCCTAACCAACCCCACCGCATCATCAACCTTATTCTTACGACACATACCATTCAAAACAAGATTAACCAAATACACATTAACACTAAACCCACTTTTCAAAATCAACCCCAAAACCGAAACCGCATACTCCACATTCTCAAAATGCACTAAGCTTTCTATCACCGCACCGTACGATAAAAACCACGGCGTTACACCAATGCTAGTCATTTTATTATAAACTTGCAAAACTAAGTTATACCTATTGGTTCTACCTAGTTTTTCGACTAGTACCACAAATTTCCATAACTGACACTTAACTCAAAGTTTCAGTATATACCTGAGAGTGACGATCAGATGAGTTAGAGCACAAGATGTACGAATGTGAAAGCGTCTCTGATTCACTTCAGTTTGTTATCTCTCCACCAAAAACCGAATAAACTGATTAGTTTACAAAACAAACAATTAGGCTCCGTTTGCTTGCACAGGCCTTATTGGGCCAGATTGAAAGGCCCTTTACAGATTGCACCAGATTAAAAGGCCCTTTATAGATCCCCCTTACCGCGGTAATCGTCTCCTCCGCAAATCATGCCAGCGCCGTCTAATCTGCTCAGCCGTCCTCCTCCTCATCCTCGGTGCGGCCGCGTACGTCCTCTGGCCGTCCGATCCGAAGCTATCGCCTCAGCCTCGACCGCCTCCATTTCCACACTACCCCCAAAATTTCGCTCGACGTAACCCTAGACCTGACTATTAAGGTCTGGAACAAAGATTTTTAATCCATTGACTACGACTCCATGGACGTCGCGATCGGATACAGGGGGAGAAGGCTAGGGTTTATGTCGTCGGACGGCGGACGCATCAGGGCACGACATTCGTCGTACGTGAAGGGGGGGGCTGATTAAAGGCTAATAATAATCGGAGGTCATTTGGCAGATACGTGAAGGGTTTATGGATCGAATTGATGATAGGATTGAAATAGAAAAAAGTTTAGGGTTGTGTTTAAGGACTGATTTGAACAAGTGAATTGCAAGGGTTGTGTTCAAGGGATGAAGAATATATCTCACAAGTTTTAAAAACTGGTGTTTTATGGTGGTGATGGATGACATTATATTATATATGGGTAAAATGGTCATTTAGCAGAAATAACCGGATTTGATGAGATATAACGGGGCGTTTGTTGCTACTCAAAATATTATCCGGAGATAGATATTGCTGGAATGGTCGAGTAGCAAACAAAGTGCGAGAACACTTTCGTGGGAAAGTAAATAACACAAGATTTGCCGGGGTTGTTAGTCTCGGGCTTGAATGCTCTCTCGAGATGTTATTAATACAAATACTTTGGAGTACAAATATTAATGTTAGAGTACTATTACAATTAGTGTAAAGACCCTAGTTATCTTAGCTATTGAGCGTGAAGATTGCCGGAAGAACCAGATATGATGCTCTGTGAGTTCTTGTAACAACGTTGATGGTATGTGGCAATAGTGAGAAATCGAAAGTCTCTCACGGTTTGTATTAGCTGTATGTTTGAGCTCCTGGGCTTGTGAGTCTCGTTGAATCTGTACTGCAAGGAGTTCTTGCCTCTGCCGACCTTCTTCTGGATGAGAGATGCTGAGAGAGAAATCTTGAGGTAGATCCGAGAGAGAAAGCCGAGAGCCTGAAAGAATGTATATGTATTCTGAATGTAATTATCCACTGAGAGGGAATCAGAAGACGAACCTTTGTGAATGTTTTTCGAAACGATTTTCCTATTATGAGTGGTACTGAGAGGAACCCTTTTTCCAGTAGTTGGAGGTTCTCCATTTATAGGACTAGGAGAAACTATTATTGTGCGGCGATTTGTACGCCTCGACGGCGATCGGTATAGGGGCCGAGCGACCGAGTCCACAGTCAAACAAGGTACGGCGAACCGGTCAGAACAAAGGTAGCGGCCCGCCTTCGAGTATCCAACTCCGTCGAGTATCCAGCGATCGACTCCCAAGGCGATCGCCTTTGGCACTTAGCGATCGACTCTGGTGCCCGAGCAAGGACGACCGTCCTGTGCCACGATCAAGGCCATCGTCCGTCAATGTCCACAAAGACTGGATCTCAAAGCAGCGCCCATATGCAGATCCGCGAAAGGCGCCGCATAACATGGATCGTTGACCACATCCTGTCACCACCTTATCACCTACCGACAAACCCACCGAAAGGTACAAGGTGGGACCGCCCGTGACAGCGACTCAGACGCGTGCAGACTTCTCATTGGACCGCACAGCTGGCTGCCAACAACTCTTGCGGACTTTAAGGAGACCAGTCCATGTGCTAAAGACGATCGCCCGCTTATTATAATACAGCGGAGGCGATCGCCCAGCTTCTCCCAGTCCTATAAATGGAGAACCTCCAGCTACTAGAAAAAGGGTTCCTCTCAGTACCACTCATAATAGGAAAATCGTTCCGAAAAACATTCACAAAGGTTCCTCTTCTGATTCCCTCTCAGTGGATAATTACATTCAGAATACATATACATTCCTTCAGCTCTCGGCTTCCTCTCTCGGATCTACCTCAGGATTTCTCTCTCAACATCTCTCATCCAGAAGAAGGTCGGCAGAGGCAAGAACTCCTTGCAGTACAGATTCAACGAGACTCACAAGCCCAGGAGCTCAAACATACAGCTAATACACACTGTGAGAGACTGTCGATTTCTCACGGTCGTCACAGCTCATCAACGTTGTTACAAGAACTCACAGAGCATCATATCTGGTTCTTTCGGCAATCTTCACGCTCAATAGCTAAGATAACTAGGGTCTTTACACTCATTGTAATAGTACTCTAACATTAATATTTGTACTCCAAAGTATTTGTATTAATAACATCTCGCGAGAGCATTCAAGCCCGGGAGTAACAAACCCAGCAAATCTTGTGTTATTTACTTTCCCACGGAAGTGTTCTCGCACTTTGTTTGCTACTCGACCATTCCAGCAATATCTATCTCCGGATAATATTTTGGGTAGCAACAATTGGCGCTAGAAGGAGGGCGGACCCGCGGCGCCCCTCTAAACCTTCATTTTTATTCCTACCGTCCCGAAGAACACTCACTGTTCTCGGGGCATATACTTGAAGTGACACTCACTGCTCTTCAAAGAAAGCCTTCAGAATCATGACGTCCGCCACTACATCGAAGAAAGCCACTCTCTAAACCGCCAGGCATCATATCCCGGCTCGATCCTAGCCCCAGCCGACGGCAGAGGGAAGCCGCGGCGGCGCGAGACTCTCGATCCCGCACCTGAGGGGTGGCCCTAGCCTCTCGCTCGATCAGTTCCAAACCGCGGAACAGATCGAAGAGGCTATGGCCATCCTAAAAGAGCGACGGAGAGCATGCACGACGCCCGCTATAACTCCCTCGGCCATCCGCCGCGTGGGCAAACGGAAGTTCAAGGGGCTATTGGGCGAGCGATCGTCAGAAAGCCGCGATTCGCGAGAAAAGGCTCTCGCAAGGCCGGACAGTTCCGTATTCAGTCGCTTGGGGAGCGATCCGTCATGGCGACCGGGGCATTCAGGTCCCAACCGCGAGATGGCGGAATCCGAGTCCGTCACCACGAGTTCGGCCTACCCAACTCCCAGCCGAATACAGGTCAGCCATCCAACTCCCGCTCCGAACGTCGAAGTCGTGCCAATCGCCTCGTCTCCGCTCTGGCGCCTAGCCGCGGCGGCCGAGCGCGGCAATGGCCGCTATGCAACGCCAGCTCGACGAGATGAAAGCACTCTTGGATACTGGGGCAAGCACCAGTAGAAAGATCATCGGACCAACCGAGCCACTCGCGGTCCACATCAAGCTTGCCCCCGTATAACCAAGGATCACTCCTCCCAAAACACCTCTGTACGAAGGGAGATCGGACCCCGAGACCCACCTAAGCAAGTTCCGATATACATGACCGGGTGTGGGGCATCAGACGCGACCAAGTGACGAATCTTCCCGTTAACATTGTGCGAGCTGGCCCATAGGTGGTACGTCTCACTACCACCGCGATCGATCATCTCCTTTGAGAAACTGGCGAGTGACTTCACGTCATACTTCGCCGCCAAGGTCTCCAGACTAGAAGGACCCCTCCGCATGATGAAAATCAGGCAGGGGGAAGACGAATCCGACGCGGATTACATCGACCGGGTGGATGAAGTAGTCCTCAGCGGTGAGCCCATCAGCGATGAGCTCACTCTCTACTCAGTCCTGGGGGATCCTATGGTCACTCACCCATGTTTAGACATCTGACGAAGGACATCCCCCCAACCTACACGATCTTCCGCGTTAAAGCTGCCGACTTTCTGGTCAGGCAAAGGCTACTCACCCTCCGCCTAGGCGAGGGAACGCCGCCTCCTGTCCGAAAGACGGCGATCGCTAAAACCAAAAAGACGGTCGCCAAGTCATCCGGCGATCTCAAGGCCTACGAGGATGTGGAAACCCATCTCCTCCACACGTTCAACCGAACTCCGGACCACATTTTCCAAGGGGCGCGAACCGCTGAATAAGCCAAAGGCAATAAGGGACCACGGTCATCTGGACCACAATCAATATTGTGCCTACCACAAGAGTCCCGACCACAACACCAACCAATGTCGCGACCTCCTCAGACAACTTTGGAGATTGTTCGAAGAAGGCAAGTTGGACAGCTTATTGGCTTAGCCGGAGCCCCTCCAATCTCCCAACACGGTCGCCCGAGTCGAACGCGAACAGGCCAGAAAGCTCATACGAGCCAACCCATCGATCAACCTCGGCGACCGTATCTACATGCTCCAGTCAAGAGAAGGGAACTTCGGAAGTCTCTCCCCGATTTCCCACCTCATTGAACAAAAGGCTACTACCTGAGCTAACGCTTCAAAAAAGAGGATGACTCGCTCGCCCTCTAAAGTTCGTCATCAACATGATGGACCTAGGCAGCGATCGCCTCCCCTAGCACAACGTATACTGTCGAGGACCATCATCTGACATGATGGTCCGAGGTAGAAGAGTGCCGCCATGGTCGCGAAAATCGATTAAACCGACGATCCGTCCATGCAAGGTTCCTTTGGGCTTCGATCGCTCGCCCTTCATTTAAATACGAGGCGGGCGTAGCGAAGGTCTCTCCAAAACAAATCAGAGGATTACTCGCTCGCCCTCTAAAGTTCGCCATCTACATGAAGAACCTAGGCAGGCGATCTCCTCCCCTTACATAACGTATACCGTCGAGGATCGTCATCTGGCTTGATGGTCCGAGGTAGAAGAGTGTCGCCATGGTCGTGGAGGACGGTGGAACCGTTCCCTTTGCCCATGCAAGGTCCCTTTGGGCCACGATCGCCCGCCCTTCGTTGAAATACGAGGCTGGCATAGTCTGAGGGCCCTCCAAAACTAACTTGTGGACACGTTCGCCCGCCCTCAAAGGTCCATCACTTAACGTGGTGGGTCCTTCTCGGGCAATGCGACGCGTCCCTCCCCCCGTCTCAACGTATACCGTTGAGGGTCACCATCTTAATGGCGGCCCGAGGTAGAAGAAGAGCTAACAAGCCACGGACGTGGAGTTGATTAATCCGACGACGCCCCCGCAAGGAATCCTCCAAACCGAGACCGCACGCCCTTCGTTTAAATACGAGGTGAGGCGCAGCCTTCGGAGGACCCTACCAATTAAGTGAGTCGCGAGAACTTTTTTTTTTCCCACACACGCACACAAGGGGGATCGTCCCCTGTCCTGAGTCCCCCCCCCCACCCCACCCAAGAGGCTCGAGCTCACCCCCGATCTAGAGGTAAGTTTGCCAGCATGACCTGATCGCCTCATTGTCCCCCGCTTGGGTTACAGACCCGCGCTTACTGGGCCCAGTCAGGGTTAATGGTTTCATCCCCGAGTCGCGAGAACTTAGCCATCAGACGGAATGTCGCTCGCGCATAAGACACGGTCGTGGAGGTCAGTCCATCGATCTCCGCGATCGTGCATGGTTCCTCAAAACCGAGATGGACGGCCTTCCTCGAGGATTCGACAAAATTGAAGACCGCTCACTCGATGATTTATTTTCGTCCCCTTACTTTCACTAAGTGAACAAAAACAAGGGGGAAGAGTGCGGAGCTATTTATAAGACGATCGTACCTATTCAATTACATACGGAGATCGACATTTTCAGATGTTTGTGCAGCGATCGAATTTGTTGTAAAAGTTATCTATATGAGTTTGTCAATTCACTTGGAGCTACACTCGCAACAATCTCTCCTCACACATTTGTACAAAGTCATGCAAAGACTCAAAAAAGCAATCATTCAAGTAATAAACCGAAGAAACAAACATTCATTTCATTACTTGAAATTTCAGAAATACATACACGGTCGCCCGAAGGCCTAAGTATTACAAAGGGAGGCTACAAAATTACAAGGCAAAAAGCTAAAACAATAAGGACGAAGAGCCTCAGGCCCCTGCCTGGCCTTCGCCTTCAACCACCGGATCGGCCCGCGACCCCTCGCCAGCCTCCGGAGCTGCCTCCCCATCCTCCGGAGCATCAGGACGAACAAGGTTTATCGGAGTTGGATACCAGCTCAGGTCTACACTGATTTCGGCGAGATCCAAGATCGGCACGGAGAAAGAAGGATGGAGGGGATGCGCCAACGCATACGCCTTGAAGTTTTCGGCTAGAGGACCGACCTACAGCCCTCCCTTCTTAGCAGCTCAGAGTGAGTCAGCGAATGCCATATAATAGGCAAACTCACTGATGAACTCCACGTTGAGAAATGGATCGGCCTCGGTCGCCTCCAGCTTCCCTTTCAACTCCGCAACCGTCTGTTGCGCACCCTGAAGCTCGGCCTCCTTAGCGGCCATCTCTCCTCTCGACGTCGCCAGCTCGCTATTCAGCCGAGCGACAGTCACCTTCATTTGATCAGCCTCTTTCTCAGTGTCCGCGTGCAACCGTCGGGCATCAGTCATCTGGTCCCGAAATCGGTCGACCGTCGCCCGAGCTCGCTCATAATTCTCTCTCATCAGCTCAAGGTAATGACTCGCCCGCTTAGCTGCATCCAGGGAGTCCTTCTCCATTGCCACAATCCTGTCGGTGAATTAGGCATTCTCTTTCCGAGCGGTCTCGAGATCCGCCTGCAGACGTGTAGTAGAAGGACGCCCCTCGAACTCCTGCACAGCCTGGGCAGCCATCGTCGCCGCCTGGAGAGAGAGAGCTAAAGCAGTCTGCATTGTATTCCCGGATCGCTGACGAGCGATCGCATCTAAGTCGGTCGTCCAGGCCTTCGGCAAAGCAGAAACGGCCCGGTTGACATATAGCGGGACATCGCAGGCCTGGCGAGGAGATCGGCTCTCCAGAAAATCCAATACCATCGGCGGGCAAGATGGGTTAGTGCTACGGATCCTGCATCAAACAACAAAAAGTTAGCACATCTCCCACGCAAGTGACGAAACTCCAACAAACAAACAAAGTCTACCTCTCGACTCTCTTAGGATCGCGGCCGAAGTATGGTTTCCCATGAGGGGTCTCAGCCTCAGCGATCGCCATCTCTCGTAAGAATGCCGCAGAGGGCGTAGACTCATCCACCGGGGGGACCGAGGTGATCGGAGGCGCGGCGATCGGCACCTCACTAGCAGGGGCAGAAACTGGAGATTCTCACGACCTCTGCCGCTTGCGGTTCGACCGGAGCCCCTCCTCACGAACTTCTTCCTCCGCTATGATCGGCTCCACGTTGGGCCTCACCTCCTGAACGAGAGGTAACGCCACCGTAGGAACCCGAGATGACTTCTTCTGGCGAAGGCGGCTCAGAACTCCGGGGTTCGACATGGCTATCTCCGCTGGAGGCTCCGAGAAACGAGGAAAGCGAACTTCTGCAATAAAGAACAATCAACAATGGTCAGACACACTCTCCTGACAGGACGATCGCCAAGCAATTGGAGATCGCAGAAACTCATACCTGAGACCGAGAGATGACGTGGAAAACATAATAGCCGAGCTGAAAACCAACGACTCTCCTTGTTGATCTGGCGAGCGTCTAAGTCTTCGTCTCGCAAACTTCGTATCCACTCCCAGAAGACCAAAAGTCGAAAGAAAACTCGTCGATCGTCGGAATATGGAAACTTGCAAAAGGAAAACCAAATTAGATCAGTTCAGAACATATCCGAACAAAGGGAGAGTGAGAACCCTTACCCGTATTCCTCTTCCGAAAGCTAGTGGGAATATTCAGCTCGTCGGTGGGATTGTTGCTCGCTAATCTCTTCCATGAACCGCCGACCCAGAACCACTTTATCGGGTCGCTCCGCACCTTGTTCGGGACTCTGAGGATCACCCGAACGGATCGGCCTTGAATATGATAGCCTCCGACCGACCCTTTCTGAGTCGTCAGCTTGAACAGGTGGTTCATCTCCAACGGCGAAGGAAGGCGGTACAGTCGGTGACCGCCGAACAAGGTGAGCGCGCAAATGATCTGGAGCCAGGCATTCGGCGTCAACTGGAGCGGAGCCACGTTCCAAGCAGCCAGAAGATGGGAGACGGAAAACGACAAATGAAACCGCAGCCCAGCCTCCATGATTGCTTCGTTCACGGCGACCATGCCCTCCGGAGGCTGATCGGCTCGCTCATTCTCGGCCGGCACAAAAAAATCCACATCTGAAGGGACATGAAACCTCATTCTCTAGACGGCCAGGTCCTTCCTGGTCGCCGAGCTCCTTATCTGGCCAGGGACCATAGAGATCGCTGCATAGCCCGAAACAGCGACCGCTTAGCAGGTTGGTAAGGATGAGCGATCGAGTACTCCCGGTAATTGAATTTAGGAGACGGACCAGCCAACCTCTCCATGATTTCAGCGAAGGCTAGATAGGCCTGGCCAAAGGCACTATGCTTCTCCCAGTAAGCCCTCACCGCCGAATCTCTCTCCGTCTGCGAGCGTCTTTGCTCAAACACCGCGTCCCTGGCGGCATCGGCTTCATTAAACAGTGCCTCGACTTCTGCGGGATCAATACCGGCACGGATAGCCTCGGCGGCCGTCTCCAAATGGAATTATGCAGAGGGTCCTCCTTGGGCAGTCGAAACTCCGGCGGCGGAGGTGGTGCCCACTCCGTGCGAAGAAGATGTTCCAGACATTCTCGAAATAAGAAGAGGAGAAAATGAGTGTTTTTCTTACCAAGGATCGAGTCGATCGACGATCAGCAGTCGAAATCTTCAGAAAAATCCTTCGGCAATATTCTTCTTTCTCCGAAAAAAGCATGTAAGGGTCTTAACCCTGCAACCCGGCACCCTTTTATAGGAGATGGCAGGGACTTCCATACAATTAAGGAGAATCTCAGGGGTTGGAGTGCAACCGTCGCAATTAATGCCTCCCTTGAAACCCGCGACACATCTTTTCAAGGACATGCCAGACGAGGAGTCATAAATAACCGCCGGTCTCCCCCAATAGGAAACCGACACGTGCCCCAGAGACTTTTCCACGTCCGCTGTCATCTCCCGCTCATTTCAGCGACCGACCAGGTCGTCCAAGTTCAAACCAATCCGCTCAAAGATGATCGCCAGTTCCGTAAAATACAGAGTCACTCGTCATAATTCAGCGATCGCCAACAGAACCACCTCACCCCACGTTTCCAACATCGGAGAGAGCTGGGGGCAATTGTTGTGAGGCGATTTGTACGCCTCGACGGCGATCGGTATAGGGGCCGAGCGACCAAATCCACAGTCAAACAAGGTACGACGAACCGGTCAGAACAAAGGTAGCGGCCCGCCTTCGAGTATCCAACTCCGTCGAGTATCCAGCGATCGACTCCCAAGGTGATCGCCTTTGGCACCTAGCGATCGACTCTGGTGCCCGAGCAAGAACGACCGTCGTGTGCCATAATCAAGGCCATCGTCCGTCGAAGTCCACAAAGACTGGATCTCAAAGCAGCGCCCATGTGAAGATCCGCGAAAGGCGCCGCATAACATGGATCGTTGATCACAACCTGTCACCACCTTATCACCTACCGACAAACCCGCCGAAAGGTATAAGGTGGGACCGCCCGTGACAGCGACTCAGATGCGTGCAGACTTCTCATTGGACCGCACAACTGGCTACCAACAACTCTTGCGGTCTTTAAGGAGACCAGCCCATGTGCTAAAGACGATCGCCCACTTATTATAATACAACAGAGGCGATCACCCAGCTTCTCCCAGTCCTATAAATGGAGAACCTCCAGCTACTGGAAAAAGGGTTCCTCTCAGTACCACTCATAATAGGAAAATCGTTCCGAAAAACATTCACAAAGGTTCCTCTTCTGATTCCCTCTCAGTGGATAATTACATTCAGAATACATATACATTCTTTCAGGCTCTCGGCTTTCTCTCTCGGATCTACCTCAAGATTTCTCTCTCAGCATCTCTCATCCAGAAGAAGGTCGGCAGAGGCAAGAACTCCTTGCAGTACAGATTCAACGAGACTCACAAGCCCAGGAGCTCAAACATACAGCTAATACAAACCGTGAGAGACTTTCGATTTCTCACGGTCGTCACAGCTCATCAACGTTGTTACAAGAACTCACAGAGCATTATATCTGGTTCTTCCAGCAATCTTCACGCTCAATAGCTAAGATAATTAGGGTCTTTACACTCATTGTAATAGTACTCTAACATTAATATTTGTACTCCAAAGTATTTGTATTAATAACATCTCGCGAGAGCATTCAAGCCCGAGCTAACAACCCCGGCAAATCTTGTGTTATTTACTTTCCCACGGAAGTGTTCTCGCACTTTGTTTGCTACTCGACCATTCCAGCAATATCTATCTCCGGATAATATTTTGGGTAGCAACAGCGTTGACCAACGGAAAATGGTCAAGAGACGCAATCAGACTCAAAAACTTGGAAAAGGGACGCACGGCGACGAAATTGCTCAGTTTGGGGCCCCTGTGATGTTTTTGGGAAAGTTTAGGGACCAACGGTGTATTTTTGTCTTATTATTATTATTTTTAAATACTCACTTTTATCATACAAAAAATCAAACACAATCACAATTCACTTAATTTATATAGTTTTACACACTTCAATTCTCTCTCCGAAAACCAGTATCCAAAACAACGATTGACTCATGAACAATATCTTCATCCCGTTTTCTTCGTCTGCTAATCCAGTTACTCACAACCCGCTACACCATCATCCGCCAATTATGTTTCTTCAAAACACATACCACTACCCTCTTTTGCACAATATGCTTCTCAATAAACATATTTTCCACAACCCGCTTCCCAGACCAAATTTGAAATTAACCAAGATGCTTTTAACCATATGGCTTTATTCCCACTTCAACAACAATTACCTATTTCACAATTTTGCAGCTTTCGGTAGTACTTCTCAACAACCACAAACAACCCAACCACCACCACAAACATCACGAACTAAGTCGTCTCGCGTCGGAAAAGGAAAAGGAAAAGCAAGAGTGTGAAATCCTGAACCTAAGAAAACCGACATCACACGTACACCTTGGAGTCAAGAAGAAAAAAAAAACTTTTGCCGAAAACTTAGGTACAAATATCCGATGACCTAAGACTTGACGTCGACCAAAATTAAAAAATGTATTGGCAAAAAGTATTAAGTGAATACAACCGACATGCATCCTTCCACCTATAGGAGTTATTTCCGAAATATAGGCATTTTCGGAGCCGACTGGACTCCGGGCCGCGGCACAAACCCTCTGGGCCGCAACACTATGCTTGGAAAAAGCCATTCCCAGCAACAGCACTTAGGCCCGCGGCACAAGGCTGCCGAGCCGTGGCCCCCGAAATCACCCAACAAATGCCATACGCGCCTGTAGAATGGGTCGCGGCCCCCGGCTAAATCCTGGACAGTTTTTTTTTTTGTGTGTGCCGCGGCACACTTTGCTCGGGCCGCGGCACACGGGGTCAACCAGCATTTGGGGATCTCTTCTTAAGCATATTTGCTGCGGGATTTTCATTTATCTTCACTACACATTGAGAGAGAGCAATAGAGAGAGAGAGATACAAGAGAGAAAAGAAGGGGAGAAAAATACTTGTGTGATTTTCCGGAGGTTTATCGATTGGATCGTCGTGATTTTTGACAAGAGCTTGGTAGCTATTAGGAAAATATTTCACTAAAATAGATCGAGGGTTTGAGTCCGGAAGTTCGAGTATTTTTGTTATATTTTTGTGTAAGCTATTTTGGTGTTTTCTTTTCTCGATCTTGTAGTTGTTGTTGTATTCCAAATACTTGAAGAACATTTATTACCGAGTATTTGACGATTGAGTTGTATACCTCTAGTTTGTACTAGGGACGATTGTGTATTGTGTATTGGTGTTAGTGGATTTAAGCGGCTTCGGTCCCGTGGTTTTTACTCTCGTCTTGAGGGGTTTTCCACGCTAAAATTATGTCTCGTTATTTATCGCTTTTGGTATATTATTTATATTATATTGTCGAGTTGTAATTGTGTGCTCTACTCGTTGGTAACCACGAAGTTACAATTGAAGATTGGGAAATTGTCAGACGAGGTTCCACAATTTTTCGTTGTGACGTTACATTTGTCGGTGTTTCCCAACAAAGTGGTATCGGAGCCACGAGATTTGTTGTTTCGTGGTTGTTTATTATCTCAATTGTAAGATGGAAGCCAACACGAGTAAAATGGTAAACTTGAATGGTTCGAACTACCATGTATGGAAGGGGAAGATGGAAGACCTTCTATATGTGAAGGATTATTATTTACCGGTCTCTAGCAAAGATAAACCGGAAGGCAAGTCCGATGCGGAGTGGACTATTTTGCACCGCCAAGTTTGCGTATATATTCGACAATGGGTTGATGATAATGTTTTGAACCATATTAGTGGAGAAAAGGACGCTCGAGAATTGCGGCACAAGCTCGAGCAATTGTATGCTCGGAAGACGGGGAATAATAAGTTATTCCTCATTAAACAAATGATGAACTTGAAATATCGAGACGGGACTTCTCTTTCGGATCATTTGAATTCATTCCAAGGCATAATTAATCAACTTGCGGGAATGGACATTAAATTCGAAGAGGAGGTGCAAGCTTAGTGGTTATTGGGCACATTGCCGGATTCTTGAGAGACGTTTCGAACGTCGTTGTCTAACTCTGCCCCTGATGGTGTCATTTCGATGGAACTTGCTAAGGGGAACATGTTGAACGAGGAGGTACGGAGAAATGCACAAAGATCTTCGTCAGAGTCGGATGTTCTAGTTACCGAAAGACGGGGGAGAGGTCAAAGTAGAGGCCCGAGTAATAGAGGGCCACAAAGGAGTAATTCCCGGGGGAAGTATGCCAATGTTGAATGTTACCATTGTGGTAAGAAAGGGCATACAAAGAAATTTTGCCGACAATTGAAGAAGGAAAATCGCCAAGGCCGAGAGAATTCACAAAAGAAGGAGAGCGGTAGTAATGATAAAGCCGAAGTAAATACTACTACCGAAGAATTCTTTGTTTGTTGTGATTTTGATATGGTGAACCTTGCTAGAGATGATTCGAGTTGGGTGGTCGATAGTGGAGCTACGTGTCATGTTACATCACGTAGAGATTTTTATTCCTCTTATACTCCGGGTGACTATGGTATAGTCAAGATGGGTAACGATGGGTTATCCAAAATTGTTGGAGTGGGAGATGTTCATTAGATTCGAAACCGGTGTGGAACTTGTTTTACGGAATGTAAAATATGTTACTGATAAGGCTTAATGTTATGTCCGTTGGTTTACTCGATGATGATGGTTATCATAGTGGTTTTGGCAAGGGAGTGTGGAAACTCACTCGAGGTTCCTTGATTGTCGGGAGAGGAGAAAAGGAAGGGAAATTGTACGTGACACTTCCAAAGATCACGATTAATTCCGTGAACACAATCGAAAATAATGACATGGTCGAGCTATGGCATAAGAGGCTCGGTCACATGAGTGAGAAATGGATGGCTCTATTGTCGAAGAAAGAGGCGTTATCTGGGGTTCACAAGGTACACCTTAAAAGATGCTCTCATTGTCTAGCCGGGAAGCAAAGGAGAGTCACTTTTAAGATCCATACTCCTTCACGGAAGGAAAATGTGCTTGATATTGTTCATTCCGATGTTTGTGGTCCTATGAAGACTAGGACGCTTGGTGGTTGCCGATACTTTGTCACATTCATTGACGATCACTCGAGGAAGGTGTGGGCATACACCTTGAAGACCAAAGATCAAGTGTTAGATGTTTTTAAACAATTTCATGCCTCGGTGGAAAGTGAGACCAGGAAGAAATTAAAGTGTATTCGGACGGACAATGGTGGAGAATACATTGGGCCTTTTGATGAGTATTGCTGAGAGCAAGGGATCCGACATCAAAAGATGCCACCGAAGAATCCGTAACTTAATGGCTTGGCGGAGAGAATAAACCGGACTTTGGTCGAGAGAGATCGATGTTTGCTCTCACATGCCGGATTGCCAAAGTCATTTTGGGGAGAAGCTTTGAACACGTCGGTTCATGTGATTAATTTGACGTCGTCTGTTCCTTTGGAATTTAATGTCCCGGATAAAGTGTGGAGCGGTAAAGACATCTCATACCGCCACTTATGTGTTTTCGGATGTAAATCTTTTGTAAATATTCCGAATGATGAGAGATCAAAGCTTGATTTCAAGATGAAGCCAGGAATTTTATTGGTTACGGGCTTGATGAGTTCGGGTATATATTATATGACTCGGTGACAAAAAGGCTTGTTCGGTCGAGAGATGTTGTTTTTGTTGAAGATCAAACGATGAAGGATGTTGAGAATGGAGAGTCGCCTCCATAACATGACTATGATCTTATTGATTTGGACCCCGTTCCTCCACAACATGTTGAGACACCCGGTGGAGAGGATGTCCAAAATGATAAACAACATGATGTCGATGACAACGATGAGTTGAGACAAGATGACACCGATGGAGCTCATCCCGAGCTACCCGTGAGGAACATGCCATCTTTTGTTCCACTTAGGCGGTCGACGAGGGACCGTCATCCCTCTGCTCGTTATTCGGACGATGAGTATGTTTTACTCACCGACGAGGGAGAGCCCGAATACTTTGAGGAGGTTATGGAGGATGAGAATAAAAAGGAGTTGATGGATGCCATGCAAGACGAGATGAGTTCCTTGTATGAGAATAACGCGTACGAGTTGGTGAAGTTGTCGAAAGGCAAGAGAGCTTTGAGAAACAAATGGGTGTATAGGGTGAAGTCGGAGGAGCATACATCGTTGCCCCAATACAAAGCTAGACTCGTAGTCAAAAGATTTAGTCAAAAGAAGGGCATTGATTTTGACGAAATTTTTTCTCCGGTTGTGAAGATAGGATCGATTCGATTGGTCCTTAGTATAGCGGCGAGTCTTGACCTTGAGATTGAGCAAATGGATGTCAAGACGGCATTTCTTCATGGAGACCTTGACAAAGAAATTTATATGAAGCAATCGGAAGGGTTTGAGGTCGAAGGCAAAGAGGACTATGTTTGTAGACTCCGGAAGAGTTTATACGGGTTGAAGCAAGCATCACGGCAATGGTATAAGAAGTCCGAGTCAGTTATGAGGGAGCAAGGCTACTGGAAGACGACTCTAGACCATTGCGTATTTTTCAAGAAATTTGGAGATAATAATTTTATCATCTTATTGCTTTATGTGGACTACATGTTGATCGTTGGCAGGAATGCCGAAAGGATTGCCAACTTGAAGAAAGAATTGAATAAGTCTTTTGCCATGAAAGACTTGGGGGCCGCTAAACAAATTCTTGAGATAAGAATTACTCGGGATAGAGCAGCCCGGAAATTACACATGTCGCAAGAGCAATATATCGAGAAGGTGCTTAAACTCTTCAACATGGACAAAGCTAAAGTTGTTAGTTCGCCTCTTACTAACAATTTTAAATTGACGAGCAAAGATTGCCCTAGTACGAAGGAGGAGATTGAGGATATGGATACAATTCCTTATGCCTCAGCGGTCGGGAGTTTAATGTATGCTATTATATGTACTAGGCCCGACATTGCTCATGTTGTGGGAGTGGTGAGCCGGTTTCTATCAAATCTGGGAAAGAAGCATTGGGAAGCCGTAAAGTGGATATTTAGATATTTACGGGGTACTTCCAAATTTGGAATTACATTTGGAAATGAGAAAGCAATGCTTGTTGGTTATTCCGATTCGGATATGGCCGGTAACGAATATAACCGAAAATCCACTTCCGATTATTTGATGATGTTTGCAGGGGAAGCCGTGTCATGGCAATCTAGATTGCAAAAGTGCGTTGCCTTATCTACAACGGAGGCCGAGTATATTGCGGCGGTGGAAGCGTGTAAAGAGCTCTTATGGTTGAAAATATTTTTACGAGAGCTAGGCTTCTGAAAACGACGTTACGTGGTTCTTTGTGATAGTCAAAGTGCGATTCATTTGGCTAAGAATGCGACTTTTCACAAGAGAACGAAACATATCGATGTGAGGTACCATTGGATCCGAGATGCATTGGAGGATGGTTTGTTTGAACTTGATAAAGTTCATACCAATGATAATGGTTCCGATATGTTAACCAAAGCGTTGAGTAAAGAGAAGGTGAAAGTGTGTTGTTCGATTGGCGGGATGGCGATCGGAAAGGGGGAGATTTGTTGGAGTTATTTCCGAAGTATAGGCATTTTCGGAGCCGATTGGACTCCGGGTCGCGGCGCTACGCTTGGAAAAAGCCATTCCCAGCAGCAGCACTTAGGGCCGCGTCACAAGGCTGCCGAGCCGCGGACCCCGGAATCACCCAACAAATGCCATTCGTGCCTGTACTATGGGCCGCAGCCCCTGCCAGCCGAGCCGCGGCCCCCGGCTAAATCCTGGATAGTTTTTTTTTGTGTGTGCCGCAGCACACTTTGCTCGGGCCGCGGCACACGGAGTCAACCAGCATTTGGGGATCTCTTCTTAAGCAGATTTGTTGCGGGACTTTCATTTATCTTCAATACACATTGAGAGAGAGCAATAGAGAGAGATACATGAGAGAAAAGAAGGAGAGAAAAATACTTGTGTGATTTCCGGAGGTTTATCGATCGGATCGTCGTGATTTTTGACAAGAGCTTGGTAGCTATTGGGCAAATATTTCACCGAAATAGATCGAGGGTTTGAGTCCGGAAGTTCGGGTATTTTTGTTAGCTTTTTGTGTAAGCTATTTTGGTGTTTCCTTTTCTCGATCTTGTAGTTGTTGTATTCCAAATACTTGAAGAACATTTATTACCAAGTATTTGACGATTGAGTTGTATACCTCTAGTTTGTACTAGGGACGATTGTGTAATGTGTATTGGTGTTAGTGGATTTAAGTGGCTTCGGTCCCGTGGTTTTTACTCTCGTCTTGAGGGGTTTTCACGCTAAAATTGTGTCTCATTATTTATCGCTTTTGGTATATCATTTGTATTATATTGTCGAGTTGTAATTGTGTGCTCTACTCGTCGGTAACCACGAAGTTATAATTGAAGATTGGGAAATTGTCAAACGAGGTTCCGCAATTTTTTGTTGTGACGTTACACTGTCGGTGTTTTCCCAACAAAGTGGTATCGGAGCCACGGGATTTGTTGTTTCGTGGTTGTTTATGATCTCAATTGTAAGATGGAAGCCAACACGAGTAAAATGGTAAACTTGAATGGTTCGAACTACCACGTATGGAAGGGGAAGATGGAAGACCTTCTATATGTGAATGATTATTATTTACCGGTCTTTAGCAAAGATAAACCGGAAGGCAAGTCCGACGCGGAGTGGACTATTTTGCATCACCAAGTTTGCGGATATATTCGACAATGGTTGATGATAATGTTTTGAACCATATTAGTGGAGAAAAGGACGCTCGAGAATTGTGGCACAAGCTCGAGCAATTGTATGCTCGGAAGACGGGGAATAATAAGTTATTCCTCATTAAACAATTGATGAACTTGAAATATCAATACGGGACTCCTCTGTCGGATCATTTGAATGCATTCCAAGGCATAATTAATCAACTTGCAGGAATGGGCATTAAATTCGAAGAGTAGGTGCAAGCTTTGTGGTTATTGGGCACATTGTCGGATTCTTGGGAGACGTTTCGAACGTCGTTGTCTAACTCTGCCCCCGATGGTGTCATTTCGATGGAACTTGCTAAGGGGAACATGTTGAACGAGAAGGTCCGAAGAAAAGCACAGGGATTTTCGTCACAGTCGGATGTTCTAGTTACTGAAAGACGTTGGAGAGGTCCAAGTAGAGGCCCGAGTAATAGAGGGCCACAAAAGATTAATTCTCGGGGGAAGTATGCCAATGTTGAATATTACCATTGTGGTAAGAAAGGGCATACAAAGAAATTTTTCCGACAATTGAAGAAGGAAAATCGCCAAGGCCGAGAGAATTTACAAAAGAAGGAGAGCGGTAGTAATGATAAAGCCGAAGTAAATACTACTACTGAAGAATTCTTTCTTTGTTGTGATTATGATATGGTGAACCTTGCTAGAGATGATTCGAGTTGGGTGGTCGATAGTGGAGCTACGTGTCATGTTACATCATGTAGAGATTTTTATTCCTCTTATACTCCGGGTGACTATGGTATAGTCAAGATGGGTAACGATGGGTTATCCAAAATTATTGGAGTGGGAGATGTTCATTTGAGATTCGACACCGGTATGGAACTTGTTTTACGGAATGTAAAACATGTTACGGATATGAGGCTTAATGTTATGTCCGTTGGTTTACTCGATGATGATGGTTATCATAGTGGTTTTGGCAAGGGAGTGTGGAAACTCACTCGAGGTTCCTTGATTGTCGGGAGAAGAGAAAAGGAAGGGAAATTGTACATGACACTTCCAAAGGTCACGATTAATTGCATGAACACAATCGATAATAATGACATGGTCGAGCTATGGCATAAGAGGCTCGGTCATATGAGCGAGAAAGGAATGGCACTATTGTCGAAGAAGGAGGCGTTATCTGGGGTTCACAAGGTACACCTTAAATGATGCTCTCATTGTCTAGCCGGGAAGCAAATGAGAGTCACTTTTAGGAACCATACTCCTTCACGGAAGGAAAATGTGCTTGATCTTGTTCATTCCGATGTTTGTGGTCCTATGAAGACTAGGACGCTTGGTGGTTGTCGATACTTTGTCACATTCATCGACGATCACTCGAGGAAGGTGTGGGCATACACCTTGAAGACCAAAGATCAAGTGTTATATGTTTTTAAACAATTTCATGCCTTGGTGGAAAGAGAGACCGGGAAGAAATTAAATTGTATTCGGACGGACAATGGTGGAGAATAAATCGGGCCTTTTGATGAGTATTGCCGAGAGCAAGGAATCCGACATCAAAATACGCCACCGAAGACTCCGCAACTTAATGGCTTGGCGGAGAGAATGAACCGGACTTTGGTCGAGAGAGCTCGATGTTTGCTCTCACATGCCGGATTGCCAAAGTCATTTTGGGGAGAAGCTTTAAACATGGCGGTTCATGTGATTAATTTGACGCCGTGTGTTCCTTTGGAATTTGGTGTCCCGGATAAAGTGTGGAGCGGTAAAGACATCTCATACCGCCACTTATGGTTTTTCGGATGTAAAGCTTTTGTACACATTCCGAATGATGAGAGATCAAAGCTTGATTCCAAGGCTTATTCGGTCGAGAGATGTTGTTTTTGTTGAAGATCAAATGATGAAGGATGTTGAGAATGGAGAGTCGGCTCCACAACATGACTATGATCTTATTGATTTGGACCCCGTTCCTCCACAACATGTTGAGACACCCGGTGGAGAGGATGTCCAAAATGATGAACAACATGATGCCGATGACAACGATGAGTTGAGACAAGATGACACCGATGGAGCTCATCCCAAGCTACCCATGATGAACATGCCATCTTTTGTTCCACTTAGGCGGTCGATGAGGGACCGTCATCCCTCCGCTCGTTATTCGGCCGATGAGTATGTTTTACTCACTGATGAGGGAGAGCCCGAATACTTTGAGGAGTCTATGGAGGATGAGAATAAAAAGGAGTTGATGGATGCCATGCAAGACGAGATGAGTTCCTTGCATGAGAATAACACGTACGAGTTGGTGAAGTTGCCGAAAGGCAAGAGAGCTTTGAGAAACAAATGGGTGTATAGGGTGAAGTCGGAGGAGCATACTTCGTTGCCCCGATACAAAGCTAGACTCGTAGTCAAGGGATTTAGTCAAAAGAAGGGCATTGATTTTGACGAAATTTTTTCTCCGGTTGTGAAGATAGGATCGATTCGATTGGTCCTTAGTATAGCGGCGAGTCTTGACCTTGAGATTGAGCAAATGGATGTCAAGATGGCATTTCTTCATGGAGACCTTGACAAAGAAATTTATATGAAGCAACCGGAAGGGTTTGAGGTCGAAGGCAAAGAGGACTATGTTTGTAGACTCTGGAAGAGTTTATACGGGTTGAAGCAAGCATCACAGCAATAGTATAAGAAGTTTGAGTCGGTTATGGGGGAGCAAGGCTACTGGAAGACGACTCTAGACCATTGCGTATTTTTCAAGAAATTTGGAGGTAATTATTTTATCATCTTATTGATTTATGTGAACGACATGTTGATCGTTGGCAAGAATGCCGAATGGCTTGCCAACTTGAAGAAAGAATTGAATAAGTCTTTTGCCATGAAAGACTTGGGGACCGCTAAACAAATTCTTGGGATAAGAATTACTCGGGATAGAGCAGCCCGGAAATTACACATGTCGCAAGAGCAATATATCGAGAAGGTGCTTAAACGCTTCAACATGGACAAAGCTAAAGTTGTTAGTTCGCCTCTCACTAACAATTTTAAATTGACGAGCAAGGATTGCCCTACTACGAATGAGGATATTGAGGATATGGATAAAATTCCTTATGCCTCGACAGTCGGGAGTTTATTGTATGTTATGGTATGTACTAGGCCCGACATTACTCATGCCATGGGAGTGGTGAGCCGGTTTCTATCAAATCCGGGAAAGAAGCATTGGGAAGCCGTAAAGTGGATATTTAGATATTTACGGTGTACTTCCAAATTGGGAATTACATTTGGAAATGGGAAAGCAATGCTTGTTGGTTATTCCGATTCGGATATGGCCGGTAACGAAGATAACCGAAAATCCACTTCCGGTTATTTGATGACGTTTGCAGGGGGAGCCGTGTCATGGCAATCTAGATTGCAAAAGTGTGTTGCCTTATCTACAACGGAGGCCAAGTATATTGCGGCGGTGGAAGCGTGTAAAAGAGCTCTTATGGTTGAAAATGTTTTTACGAGAGCTAGGCTTCCGACAACGACGTTACGTGGTTCTTTGTGATAGTCAAAGTGCGATTTATTTGGCTAAGAATGCGACTTTTCACAAGAGAACGAAACATATCGATGTGAGGTACCATTGGATCCGAGATGCATTGGAGGATGGTTTGTTTGAACTTGATAAAGTTCATACCAATGATAATGGTTCCGATATGTTAACCAAGGCGTTGAGTAGAGAGAAGGTGAAAGTGTGTTGTTCGATTGGCGGGATGGCGAACTCTTCCTTAGGGGTGAAAACGGATCGGATACGGGCGGATAGTGCTCTTGCCGTATCCTAACCCATATTTTTCTCTGGGATTCGGAGTCGGATACGGGAAGGCCGGATATGGATATGAATTCGGAATATTCGGGATACGGACACGGGACGGATACAGGATGGATTCGAATAAATATAATCGGATAATACGTTTCATACAAAAATCATTTGGAAGTGATTGCAGCATATAAAAAAACTACCTACATAATATTTCATAAAAGTTCTAATGCAAACTATAGTAATTTTTTTAAAAATCATTTCATAATAAGGTTCCCTCATTTTTACTTATTCAGTATCTCCCATAAAAAATATAAGCTCCATACTTAGCAAAGACTAAAGAGTGTTAATTCCATTGTTTTTAACTAAATCATATATATATATATATATATGTGATTTAGTTTAAGAACAATCCCGCCCGAATTCCATTCTCTTTGATTGAGTAGGCCTTGTAATGAAGGAAGAATTGGATGTGGAAGGGTTTTGTTTTTTATGATCTTTTAACAGCCATTCTCAATCGACTTTCGAGGCCCGAAGTACTTCCTAAAGCGCGGAACTACCAGAATAGCAGACTTGAATAGCGATATATATATATATATATAGGGGCGCGTTCTATGCAGTACCAATATTAGATGCAGTACTTTAAAGTACTAATTTATGCATGATTTTTGTACTAATTATGCATGAAATATATGCATTTCGTGCATCAAAATTTCAATGCATTAATTCTCACAAAAAATTGATGCATATAATCTAATATTTTAATGCATCGATATTTTTGATTCATATATTGCATATTTTAATGCATTGAAATTTTGATGCACGAAATACATATATTTCATGCATAATTAGTACAAAACTCATGCATAAATTAGTACTGTAAAGTAATGGATTGAAATTTTGATGCACGAAATGCATATATTTTATGCATAATTAGTACAAAACTCATGCATAAATTAGTACTGTAAAGTACTGCATCTAATATTGGTACTGCATAGAACGCGCCACTATATATATATATATACACTTTCAATCCCAGGAGTGAGTAAGCAGCAAAATCCTTTCCCGGAGCAGCATTCCCATAAGCAGAGTAAACCGATCACTCTTTTTTTCGACACTGGGTTTGAAATATATATATATATATATAAATAAAGTATATTTAAAATTTAAAAATATGGATATCCGGATTTATTGTCCGGATTGGTATACGGATAATATCCGATAAAATATGGGAAAACTCGGATATGGGCGGATATTGCATTATCCGAATTCTACCCGTATCCGAATTCAACTATTCGGATCCGTATCCGAATCCGATCGGATACCTACTTTTCATCCCGAATTCGATCCCGGTCGGATACGGCTCCGGATCGGGCAGGAAATATCCACCCAGTTTTCACCCCTACTCTTCCTATATTCCGGAAAGGGCAGATTTGTAGGAGTTATTTCCGAAATATAGGCATTTTCGGAGCCGACTGGACTCCGAGCCGTGGCACTACGCTTGGAAAAAGCCATTCCCAGCAACAGCACTTAGGGCCGCGGCACAAGGCTGCCGAGCCGCGGCCCCCGGAATCACCCAACAAATGCCATCCGCGCCTGTACTATGGGCCGCGGCCCCTGCCAGCCCGGCCGCGGCCCCCGGCTAAATCCTGGACAGATTTTTTTGTGTGTGCCGCGTCACACTTTGCTCGGGCCGCAGCACACGGGGTCAACCAGCATTTGGGGATCTCTTCTTAAGCAGATTTGTTGCGGGATTTTCATTTATCTTCACTACACATTGAGAGAGAGCAATAGAGAGAGATACAAGAGAGAAAAGAAGGAGAGAAAAATACTTGTGTGATTTCCCAGAGGTTTATCGATCGGATCGTCGTGATTTTTGACAAGAGCTTGGCAGTTATTGGGCAAATCTTTCACCAAAATAGATCGAGGGTTTGAGTCCGGAAGTTCGGGTATTTTTGTTAGCTTTTTGTGTAAGCTATTTTGGTGTTTCTTTTTCTCCATCTTGTAGTTGTTGTATTCCAAATACTTGAAGAACATTTATTACCGAGTATTTGATGATTGAGTTGTATACCTCTAGTTTGTACTAGGGACGATTGTGTATTGTGTATTAGTGTTAGTGGATTTAAGCGGCTTCGGTCCCGTAGTTTTTACTCTCGTCTTGCAGGGTTTTCCACGCGAAAATTGTGTCTCGTTATTTATCGCTTTTGGTATATTATTTGTATTATATTGTCGAGTTGTAATTGTGTGCTCTACTCGTCGGTAACCACGAAGTTACAATTGAAGATTGAGAAATTGTCAAACGAGGTTCCACAATTTTTCATTGTGACGTTACATTTGTCGGTGTTTTCCCAACACCACCATACCAAGGATATGATCACGAAAAAGTGGACAACGTTGACACGTGGTTGCAACAAGTTCGCTGGCGTCCTCGCCCAATGTGAACGTCTTAGTGGTGATACAATTCAACGTGGCTAACTCCTTGCTATTAAAATCCTAAGATATTTGAGGGTTTACGTTTGTCCACTATGATGCATGGAATGTCTCGAAAAATTAGTTGAAATGGTGTGATGCCAAAGCCGTTGTTCCCGGAAGACGCGTACGTACGGTTGATGATGTTGAAGACCCAAACGAGCTATTTCGAGATGATCCAGAACCACGTCCTCCCGGCAAGCCAAGGCCTTACAAGAGTTAAAAATGGGACTCTACAACAACGGCGGGATAGTCGTCAAGTAGATAAACTTTCAAAGAAATGGTCTGAGAGGAAATGCGACAAGATCGTGCAAAAAAAGATGATCTCCGCGTGACCCAATTTTTTTTTGAGGAATTGAAGTTTCTTGCTACTAGCATCAATGCGATGTCGGAGGAAGATGCGGCTTTGATCAACCGAATGAAAGAAGAAATTTGAGAAAAATATCGTTCATAGTTTAGCTTGATTTAGTTTTTATGTATTTGTCGTATCGTATTTTACTTTTATTGTAATTTGTATCGTATTTTTAATTTATCGTATTTGAATTTTAGTTTAATGAAATGTGTTAAGTTTTCAAGAAAATAAAAATAGGGACCCACTGCCGCCTTCGCATGTCATATTTATGGGAAGCATTTTTCAGGAGTTGTGTTATAGAGTAAAAGATGACGCGACGACGCTTATAACATGCGCCTATGGCTGAGTGCACTCACCTCTCTCATTCTAAATCATTTTTATTTTATTTATTTTTTATTTTTTTACATGATACTTTCTTCGAGCTACACGCTAGGGTGACCTGATAAGTGAACTCAAACCTTACCATTTTTTCGTTAGACGTGTGGAGTCAAGTAAACCAACGTGGCATATTGGTTCGACATTGAGGTCTCATATATTCAAACCTGGATAAGTATTACTAAATGCGGGCGAGGAAAGAGTCAGAAATAGTCACGCGGGTATACGACTTAGGACTCAAAGTCAAAAAGTAGCCCTTCTCAAATAGGGATTCAAACTCTTAAGTTTTTCTCATTAACGTCACTCCAATATTCAATTTGGAACTACCCATTATGACCGTTCATGATGACGTATAATACAGATAGCAGGCCTATTGAGCCTGGACTGTATTATACACAATTGGGCCCCGGCCCAACAAACAGAAACACTGGACAATCGCCGAAGCCCAACAACGAGCAAGGCGGTGTAACACCCCAGAGACCACCGAGAATATTACACGTCGTAGACCCTTTTTCCACAAGGATCTACCAGGCTAACCACTACGATACGAATAAACATTTGACCGGCCGAGGTCAAATGACATACTAACACGAAGCGATAAGGTCAAAGATTAAATTACACTGACCGATGAGGTCTCACAACTAAACCAATCCCAAAAATAAACTCATTATTGTACATACCCACGCAGGGGTGAACATAAAACATAATGGACGATAAAATTTAGCTCGAAAATTCACCGACATTAACTGACTCTTAACTCTTGATTAGTATCGTGGCTCGTCTTCTTCCATGTCGTCCCTGTGATTGCTCCAACGAATTACGCATACCTGAAATGCATGAGACGCATTTCCTCCATTTAAGGGGTTAGCATTTGAATGGCTAGTACAAGTATTCAGTCCATCACGCCAATCTCAATTACATTAAGATAACAACAGTCGTGAAAGAAATTCTCGAGAGGTTTTCAATATTAAAGGTACAACTCAAGTCTTTGAAAATAATATATATCAACTCGAGAGTTTTAGAAAGCGACAGAAAATCTTTTGGTACTTCAAGTCGAATCTTATAAATTTTTTCCAAAAATAAAAGGGTCTCGGCCCAAATCTCTTTTATGTAACAATATTTACATTAATAGTAAATCTTTCTGGACATCACATCCTTAATAACGAAATCATTCTAAAACATTTGGGTCTCGGCCCAAGTCATTTCCCACAAATAACCATTACACAACCATAGAGATCTCAGCCCAAAACCTTTTCAAACTAAAATACACAGAAACAATATCACGGTTTGTTTCCCAACACCAAAACCTCACAATCAAAGAGTCAAACACTTACGACACATAACATAGTTCCATTCTAGACAAGTACCAAGATCCTATACTTGATGTATCTCAACATCGAGATCAAAACGTTGTGATATTCCGGACATATCACAAATATCGAAAATCAACACCAATATCACGAAAACCATACTTGGTAACCCGTGGCCATACCCCTTAGTATCGACCCCCAGATGTCCCGTCGAACGCTCCGAGTGGGAAACCACTTCCGCGGCTGTACCCCTTAGTATCGGCCCCCAGATGTCCCGTCGAACGCTCCGAGTGGAAGTATCACAACACACGCACCCAATGTCACATCCGCGGCCGTACCCCTTAGTATCGGCCCCCAGACGTCCCGTAGAACGCTCCGAGTGGAGGGGCATTAACACACACACACACACGTTCAAAATTCACAGTTGCAAACCACAAGCCTCGAAGATTGATCACGATATGTATATAATCAAGGCACTCACTAGAAATGGCTAATTAACCGACGCATAACTATGACCTAACAATCCTAAACGCATCTCCGCAAGTCAACGGCATAACAACCGAACAACCAACACGACTAACCCAACTCATAACACACAACTTAACCCACACAACCCGGTGATCACCAAAACATATAGAACATGTCTAAATGTACTATCTACCCGGCACTACGTCTCTATTGACATATCTCTATCACAAGTAATGAACCAACACTAACCTCACATAACCACATAACAACTACGATAATTCACCTAAAGCACAATCAACAAGAATGCACAAACCAACACAATTTCATATGCAACCTCGCTGCACATAATACTAATCGTATAGACAAGAATACTTTCCTCGATAATTGATGCCGAAAGCCCCGACGAACATGGCTCACCCGATCGATCCATTGAAATCCCAACCTTTATTATAAATACATAATAGGCAATTTAATATAAGGGTTCAATTTAATATCTTATTATTATTATTATTATAAGGAAATCAGTTGGATAATATAGTACCTCCATTGAGCCCTTAATTTATCGATCGAATCAAACGACCAACGATACTCAACCCGGATCCATATATCAATTATTGCTCCGAATAAAAACTCTGAACTCGGACTCGTTCCGTGGGTCTAATTACAGAAATTCGCACAATGACTAAATTATCAACATCTCCATCTATGTCTACGTCCCCCGTTCACAAACCCAACACGACCACATACACACAACCAGGATAACCCACATACACACACTCGTATATATATATATATATATATATATATATATATATATATATATACACACACATACACATACACATACATCTTCCTCCATATACACCTACTCTTACATATATATACATAATATATACACACACAATCTGTACACACATATATATATATATAATATGTATATAAATACAATTCACACACACACACACACAACACACACAAACCCACACAACACACACACGCACACAGACACTTACTGCACACACACACCTACCACACATACACACACACACACACACACACACACACACATATATATATATATATATATGATAGGACGACGAATGTACGCTTCCTATAAACCCGGTTTAAAGAAGACCAATATAAACTGGTGTACCGATCTTTAAGTAAAGGAGGGGAGACCTAGACTAATGAAGTCCGACCTATGTCCTCAGACAAGAGGGTGCCGACCTCGGAGGCCCCACTGACCTGTGACCTCAGCTAAGAAAGGTCCGACCTCAAAGGCCTTGCCGACCTACGGACTTGGATAAGAGTATCCCGACCTAAGTGACCCTTTATAACATGAGCCGACCTACCAAGTCATAACCGGGGTCGGGAATCGCCGGGCTCATGAAGGTTGAACTCTCGGGAAAGTAGATCTCGACTCACCTGACAGAATCCCAGAGATTCGGGGACTGGAAGCCCATGCTCCCCAATCCCGGATATCCAGGGATGGGAAATCGCAGCCTGAATCCCTGGATATCCGGGATCTTCCCTAAAAATCAGGGAAAAATATTAAAGGATAGGCGGCTCTCCCTTCTATAAAAGGAGGAGGGGGCTTTTCTTCAAAGGCCAAGCATAATTCTGAGATTACAATATTTTTTAGAGAGAGAGAAAAAGCAATACTTCATACATTCGGGTTTTCTTAGATAAACTTCTGAGATTAATCCGGTTCTTGGTGGCCGATTAGCTCGGTTACATCAAGTGGCGCTGTCTGTGGGAAGTGTGACATCGAGTCACTTTGAGCTGAGACGTGAGATCAGTAATGGCGGAAGAAACGAACCAGAAGAAAATGGGGGAGTTGATACCCCGAAATTTGGAAGAG
The DNA here is from genome assembly GCA_033398695.1 of Orobanche coerulescens. Classification (NCBI taxonomy): domain Eukaryota; kingdom Viridiplantae; phylum Streptophyta; class Magnoliopsida; order Lamiales; family Orobanchaceae; genus Orobanche; species Orobanche coerulescens. The sequence continues at coordinate 28,040,330 of CM065804.1, forward strand.
GAACTAGAAGCTGCGGGTGGAGAATCGACTCTGGAAAAAACACCCATCACCCCGGTAGAAGAAGCTGCACCCAACACAATCACACTGACGAATGAAGCCTTAGCCGACATAATCGCTAGTGCGATCCAGAAGAGTCGAGAGATCGAAAAGCAAAGAATACCACGAAAAGTAATACCCATCCTTTCGGATGGGCCGGAGGAAATTGATCAGCAGGAAGAGCATGGGGAGAGCTATCCAAGAGTATGGGAGCGACCTAGACATGAAAAAACATCGGATCCCTTAATATCCAGTATGCAAGACGAGCTAGATGAGTTGCGACAAAGGGTTGCGGGGAAGGAAACGGAGAGTCATCCAGGCCACCCCTTCTCGGAGGGCATTTTACAGGCCGAACTCCCATATGGGTTTAGGGCTGTCACCTTCACCTACGACGGACTCTCAGATCCTACCCGACATTTATACCGATTCGAGAACATGGTCGTACTACACCGATATTCGGATGTCGTGAGTTGCAGAGCATTCCTACGCTGACGGAATCAGTTCAGGATTGGTTCCACCAGATACCCCCGGGACAATCACCAGCTTCAAAACTTTCAGCTCGGCGTTCTTGACTCACTTTGCAAGCGCCAGGGCGCACCAGAAGACCTTCATGTCCTTATTCAGCATCAAGCAGTACTCCAGAGAAGCTCTAAGAGCTTATGTGACCCTATTTACAAAGGCATGTCTAGAGGTACCCTCGTCTGAAGAGGTAAAGACCAGTGCCTTGATGCAGGGATTAAGGCCTGGACTGCTACGCACCTCGTTGGCTAAAAAACCGGCTAGAACATATGACGAGGTCTTAGCTAGATGTTCAAAATACATCAATGTTGAAGAAACCGAGAAAGATATGGAGGAATTGCAAGAAAAACCCGAAGATGGGGAAAGAAGAGCTAGCAGAGTGGCGCAGCGCGAGGAGTATACCTTTCGAGGAAATCTGCCTCGGGAGGAAATGCCGTGTGGAAAGATAGACCGGAACACAGACTGAAGGAAGAGCGATACCGGTCCAAGGCGACCGAGATTTGACCAATACAGCCCATTAACGATGAGGAGAGCGCAGGTTTTGGAAGCAGTTGAAGGTAAGATGAACAGGGTTATCGAGTGGCCTATATCTCGTTCTAATGGCCCTACCCAGCCGAAATTCGAGATTTATTGTCGATTCCACAATGATTATGGGCATAAAACAGATGAGTGCAAACACCTTAAAGACGAGATCGAGAGGCTGGTCCGAGCGGGGCATCTAATGGAGTTCACATATCAGCAGAGGAATGGGGGCCGGAGGCAACCGCCCATGCCCCAAGGGGGGACGGGGATGAAAAGAGAAGCCCCTCGGGGACCCGCTGCTCCCCCCAGCTAAGAAAGGAGTGATCCACATGATATCAGGAGGACCAACCGATGGAAATTCTAACTAGGCTAGGAAAGCTCACACGCGAAGGGCTAGGTGTCATCAGTTCGAAGAGGTCGCCTCTATGAGCAGCGGGCCTATCATTCAGTTCGGCCCTGCGGATTATAGCGGGATACATGCGCCCCATAATGACGCACTGGTCGTCACCGCATAGATTGCCAGTTATGATGTGCAAAGAGTATTCATCGATACAGGAAGCTCGGTGGACATCTTGTTCTATGATTGTTTCAAACAGATGAACCTTGAGGTAGAATTAAAGAAGGTAGATACGGCACTTTATGGGTTCTGCATGACCGAGGTGCAACCGGTCGGAGAAGTGGTGCTTCCGGTAGCACTAGGTTGGATACCTCATCGGAAGGTCAAGACGCTTAGGTTTTTAGTGGTGGACACCAAATCAGCCTATAACGCCATTCTAGGGCAACCGGGACTCAACAAGTTCGAAGCAGTGGCATCTACCGCGCACATGAAAATAAAATTCCCCGTAGGAGGCGGGGTAGGGGAAGTAGCCGGGGATCAGTCTGTGTCCCGATCTTGTTACCAAACAACGGTAAAACAGGGAGTGTAGCGTGGTAAGAGGACGTCCGAGATAGGAGCCCCGGATCCAGAGTTTAAAAAGAATAAAAAATCAAAGGCGCCCGAGAAAGAATGTGTCAAGCCTAATGAGGAGTTGCTGGAAATAGAATTGGTTCCTGGAAAGCCAGAAACAAAAACTCGCGTGGGAAATCGGTTGGACAATGGGATAAGGGAAAGCCTTATCTGCTTGCTAAGGAGATTTGTGGACACTTTCGCGTTCGCGGCCGAGGATCTGGTGGTGGGAATCAGCCCAACAGTCGCCGAGCACAGATTAAACATCGACCCAACCGTAAGACCAGTGAAGGAGAAGAGGAGACATTTTGGGCTAGAGATGGATGGGATCATTGGGCAAGAAGTTGACAAGCTCCTCCGAGCTGGACACATAACGGAAATTCAGTTTCCAGAGTGGTTATCCAACGCTGTCATGGTGGGAAAAAGCCAGGGGAAGTGGAGAATGTGCATGGACTTTCGAGACCTAAATAAGGCATGTCCAAAGGATCACTACCCGCCCGCATAGATCAGCTGGTGGACTCAACCTCGGGGTGTGAGTTGCTCAGTATGATAGATGCTTCTCAGGGATACCATCAGATTCCCCTCGCACCCGAAGACAGAAAAAGGGTTAGCTTTGTGGTATCAAAAGGAACTTTTTGTTATGTGTGCATGCCTTTCGGGTTAAAGAATGCAGGAGCCACGTATCAAAGGATGGTTGATAGAATCTTTAAATCCCAAATCGGCAGAAACATGGAAGTGTACGTGGACGATATGCTAGTAAAAAGTGTAAAGGCGGGAGAGCATATCAAAGATCTAGGGGAAAAGTTCGAAAATCTGCGCACGTACGGAATGAAGCTCAACCCATCAAAGTGTTCTTTTGGAGTGAAATCGGGAAAATTTCTGGGATACGTAGTGACAGAGCAAGGAATTGAGGTCAACCCGGAAAAGGTCAAAGCAGTGCTACAAATGAATCCTCCAAAAAATATCAAGGATATCCAGATACTAACAGGAAGAATAGCGGGGCTGAGCCGGTTCATATCACGCTCAGCCGAGAAGGGATTCCCATTTTTTAAACTCTTAATAAAAGGGAACAAATTCGAATGGACCTCCGAAGCGCAAACAGCATTTGAAAAATTAAAAGAATATTTGGCCGAGCTGCCTCTGCTCACCAAACTGGTACCAGGAGAAGAGCTCATACTCTACTTATCCGTAGGAGAGGGGGCGGTTAGCTCGGTCTTGCTAAGAGAAGAAATGAGTAAGCAAAAGCCCATTTATTATACAAGCCGAATTTTGCAAGGGGCGGAAGGGAACTATTCCGAGCTAGAGAAGGGAGCACTGGCATTAGTGGTTACATCACGGCGATTGAGGGCATATTTCCTAGCCCACCGAATAAAGCTGCGAACCAACTTGCCCTTAAGAGAAACTCTAGGGCGACCTAATGCGTCAGGTCGCCTAGTGAAGTGGGCAGTAGAGATGGGGGAATATGACATGGAGTATGAGCCGAGAACGGAAATAAGCTCAGGCCCTAGCGGACTTCATCCAAGAGGGGGCCATGCCATCGCCGCCAGAAGGACAGTGGCTACTCCATGTGGATGGATCGGCAACAACCAGTGGCTCTGGGGCAGGGATAGTCCTTACTACCCCAGAGGGCGAGCAATTAGAGTATGCCGTAAAATTCGATTTCAAAGCATCCAACAACGAGGCCGAGTACGAAGCCCTGGTTAAGGGAATGCAGCTGGGGATAGACTTGGGTGCGTGACAACTCATAGCTTATTCTGATTCTCAGCTGGTCACACAGCAGGTAGGAGGAAAATTTGAGATAAATGAGGATCGGATGAAGAAGTATGTTGAAGAAGTGAAAGAGGCTGCCAAAAAACTAGGTGAATGGAAGTTGATCCATATCCCTAGGGCGGAAAATGTAAAAGCTGATTAGTTAGCAAAAATGGGAAGCTCTTTGGTGGATTGTCGCTCACGGACAGTAACGATTTTAGGAGCGGCCCGGAGTAGCATCATGAAACAGGTGGTGGAGGTGAACGAGATTGCGGACTGGCGAACTCCTTTGTTGGCATACCTAAGAAGAGCAGAACTACCCAATGAAAGGCAAGAGAGAATAAAAATTGTACGAAGGGCAGTGAGGTTCTGTTGCATTAACGATGAATTATACAAGAGATCCTACCTCGGTCCATACCAGCGGTGCGTCTTGGAAGAAGAAGGGCGGGGTATACTGGAAGAAATCCATGAAGGGTGCTGCGGTGATCATACCAAATGAAGTGCGCTAATTAGAAAAACACTAAGAGCTGGCTTTTTCTGGCCGACCATGAGCAAGAAAGCGGTGGAGATGGTTAAGCGGTGGCAAAAATGTCAAATACACGCGCCCTTAATTCACATCCCACCTGAAGATATGATCACCATGGGAGCACCCTGTCCTTTCGCTAAATGGGGAATCGATATCATGGGGCAGTTTACGCCTGGCTCGGGAGGAAGGAAGTTTTTAGTAGTAGCCATAGACTACTTCAGCAAGTGGGTAGAGGCCGAGCCCGTCGCCACCATAACCGAGCAAAGAATCATAAGTTTTCTGTTTAACAACATTTACTGCAGGTACGGAGCGTCCCAGATACTTATCTCAGACAATGAAACTCAATTCAATGGGAAAAGAACCCAGTCCTGGTGTGAGGGGATGCATATCAAGCAAAGGTTCGCTGCGGTCGCTCATCCGCAGACTAATGGGCAAGTGGAGGTAACTAACAGAACAATCTTGCAAGGGATCAAAACCCGTTTAGACAAGGCTGGAGGAGGATGGGTGGATGAGCTTAGCTCAGTGCTATGGTCATACCGGACCACACCTAGTTCATCAATGGGGGAAACACCCTTCAGTATGGTATACGGGTCCGAAGCCGTCATCCCGGCAGAAGTTGGAGAAATGTCCCATCGGGTTCGGTGGTTCAATGAGGAGGAAAATGAAGAAATGATGAGGGAGGCGTTGGACACCATAAAAGAAAGAAGAGAAGCAGCCGCAGCACGAACGGAAAGATACAAAAGCCTGACAAAAGCAGCTCACGACAAAAGAGTCAGGAAGAGACAGTTCCAAGTCGGTGATTTGGTGCTTAGGCGGGCTGATGCCCTCAGAAAAACAGGAAAACTGGAGCCGAACTGGGAGGGCCCTTACAAGGTAATCCGAATTTATGCAGGGGGAGCTTATGAGCTCGAGGATATTGAAGGACACCCCATCAAAAGACCTTGGAACATATGCCACTTAAAAAAATATTTTGTATGAAGAAGTGTTGAGAAAAGCTTATGATGTTTTAATAAAAGTCTATTACAAAAAAAATCTCTGAATGTGTTGATCGAGTAAAACTAGAAATGATATCTGATCAGGTGAAAGGCCTTCAGATCCGAGTAAGGGTGAACCGCCCTATGACATCTGATCAGGTGAAATGCCTTCAGATCCGAGTAAGGGTGAATCGCTCTATGAAATCTGATCAGGTGAAATGCCTTCAGATCCGAGTAAGAGTGAACCGCCCTATGACATCTGATCAGGTGAAATGCCTTCAGATCCGAGTAAGGGTGAACCGCCCTATGACATCTGATCAGGTGAAATGCCTTCAGATCCGAGTAAGGGTGAACCGCCCTATGACATCTGATCAGGTGAAATGCCTTCGGGTCCGAGTAAGGGTGAACCGCCCTATGACATCTGATCAGGTGAAATGCCTTCAGAACCGAGTAAGGGTGAACCGCCCTATGACATCTGATCAGGTGAAATGCCTTCAGATCCGTTTAAGGGTGAAGCGCCCTTCAAATCTATGACTAGGAGAAATACCCTCGATTTCAAGTAGAGGTAAACTACCCCGATATATAAATAGCCTCAGGCTTTGAGTACAATCCGACCTATAAAAGAGGATACTATCCAGACTATATCCCACTCGAGAGAGTCAGAAATGTCCGAGCAACCTTAAACTCCCAGAAATTGTTCGAAATATCCGACTTGTACTGAAGGTCGGTGATAAGGTTAGGTTAAATCAACCTAAAACCACCAAGCCATTACAACTTGTAAGATCGAAGTGGTCGGGTTATATTTAAGGTGTTGCAAAATTTAAAATAATAAAGAGCATCTGAGCTATACTAGGAAGAGTTCGGGTTATATTTGGAAGTAGTCATATTGATTCAAACAGTTCAGATACATTGAGGTTACAATCGACGCCGAGCCATATTAACTTTAAAAAAGTAGTTTGTAGAAACAAGCTATGTTTTCATAAGCAAGTTACGTTAACAAGGCATATCACTATCGAACAGATCCAAAATATATTCAACTCAAAAGACTTTTCATTAAAAACAGTTGTGCCAGTACAATGAACAATAAGAAGAATAAATACATAAAACTAACAAAGATTAAGCTACAGGCTCGGAGGATTGAGGAGGCGACGAAGGAGAGGCATCAAGGTCGGTTCCAGTCGCATCTGGATTAGGAGTGCTTGCCTTAGCTGGCGATTTAGGGGGGATAGAAGGCAGCTCCAAATCCAGGCCGGATTCCTTTATAGACTCTTCAAGGGCGTCCTCCCACCAGACTGCCTCAGAAGATTCGTCCACATCACCAGACCAACCCAAAGGGACGGGTCCCCGTCCAATGCAGCATCCTGGTCCAGCTCACCCATAAAGCCCAAAGCAGCTAGTTGCTCGCGAGCGCGAGTTAGAGCAAAATCAAAATATTGCGTCGCGGCAGGGGGCAGCCTGACTAGATAAGCAGTAGAATTGTGATACCGGGCTAGGAGGGCAGAACGATAAGCCTCTAGGAAAGAGTAACCGACGTCACTGGTCAGAAATCGATGTCAGCCATCCATCACTCTGCGCTCATAAGATGATCCGTCGGATCTAGCCTCGGCTAGTTGAGCTTCAAACTGGGCGACCTTCTCTGATTCTGCTTTAGCCTGAGCGTCAAGTTGGGCGACCTTCTCCAACTCCGCTTTAGCCTGGGCCTCGAGCTGGGTAATCTTCTCAGATTCGGCCTTAGCTTCCGACAACTGAGCCTCGAGCTGGCCCACCTTCTCCGATTCTGCCTGAAATTGGGCCTTCAAAAGTTTCAACTCTTGGTTCAGCTGAACGTTGGCCATCTGAGCCCGTTCCAAAACCACCTCCCACTCGGAACTTTTCTTAAGGGCAACATCTAAGCGATATTCCCTCTCCTGAAGCTGAACAGAGAGATCGGACTTAGCCTCCAAGGCGGCCGCCAGATCGGCTGACATCTGGGTAAGCTGGGAGGAGGACGAAGCGCCGATCTTATGATCTTCCATGAAGGTCACAAAGGTGGCGCAGAACTGCGCAAAAAAGAAGAAAGTCACATCAGGACGTCAAAAGGTAATAATAAACATAAAAGTAGTAAAGAAGAGAAGGAAGGCAAAAAGAGGAATACCTTCCCAAGATACATCATCATGGCATCAAAACGAGGACCCTCTGCGGCATCTCGTAATGCCTTCTTATCCCTAGCTAGGATCATGGAGCTGAAATACGAAAGAAACTTCTCCCACTCCTTATAACGGAGAAAGTCTCCATAGCCGGACCAGGGGGACCTGCAGTCTTCGGCGACTTAGAAACAGGGGAGCTGGGGGAATGGGCCCTCTTGGTGACCTGAAGATGCCGAGAGGAACTTGCAGGGCTCTGCCCAGTGGTCAAGGTAGGGGCCAGGTCGGAGGGGAGAGTCACCCCAGCTTCGGAGCGGGAGGAGAGCTTCTGTTTGGTTTTTGTTGAGCCCTCCGCCCTCTCTTTAGGGGGATTCGTCGATTTGGGGACCTTCTCCTTCGTTGGTTCAGCCGGCTTGGAGGCATCAGACTGGCAGGTCCGCATGAATTGATCTACGAAAAGCAATACAATAGGTCAGTAAGATAGCCAAAAAACAGAATAACAATGATTATACTATGGAAAGAGCCGTTAAAACCTACCAATATCAGGGATAGCTGGGTAAGGATTCGAGCTCAGCCCACAATGGAATAGAAGATCATGAAATTGCGTCAGCTGGAAAGCATTGTAAGGAATGGCATTGCATTCCCGAACTTTCTCGACCCACCCAGCTCGGATAGAACTGCGCTTGGGAATAGGAGCTTGGATCGGAGTGGCTTGCGTCCATTCCATGGGGAAACCCCAAGAGTCAGTCGAAGGGAGCCGAAGGAAAAAGAAACGCGACCTCTAGTCCTTCACATTGGAAGGGAGGTGGGTAAAGAAATGGGCATTATTTCGGGAAGTTAAGTAAAAGGAGCCTTTAAAGCTCTTTAGCCCAAAACAAAAATAGAAAAAATCCAGGTCGGGTTCCTCGTGTCTATAATGACACAACATGAGAAAACCGACCATATAACGAAAAGAATTGGGGGAAAATTGGTTGAGGGGAAGATTATATTTAACAGAGAGAGAAACAAGGAAAGGATGAAGAGGGAAGCGAAGACCACTGCTCACCTGATCCACGAACCAGGTAATATGATCTGGAGGAGGATGATCAGGGGTGTCACGAGCCTGGGGCGTGACAAATTCCCACCCCGGAGGAAGTCTAAGAAATTTTATAAAACTAGCAAACGCGGCTGGACTAGTCCTAGATAGAGGATGAGGAGGGAGAACTCGAGTAGCTCCTGCGACCGCTTGATACGGATCAGCTAAAAGGCCAGTCACAGTTACTTCGCCCATAGGAGGAGGGGATGGGGGATCTACGATGACTAGAGGAATGCCGGAGGGAAGGTTAGAAATGATGTCGCCCAGCTCGGACCAATCTATATCACCTAGGGGTTCATCTCTAAGACAAAGGAATGATCCAGTAGCTCGCCCGACCTACCCCCCAAGTCCCCATCAGAAGAGGACAAACCTTCTAAAAAAGAGTCCACGGCCGATTGGCCGGAAAGATTCTGAGAATCAGAGGCAGACGAAATAATAAAAGGAAGAAAAGGGAGAGGGAGAAGAAAGGAAAATATAGGTAACAAACAAAAAGAAAAAATAAATAGGAATAGAGTACAGGTGTTTAGATAGACATACCCATAAGATTGGGTGGAAGAGCGCCGGAGAAAGATAGTGGAAGCACCACTGGAGGCAGGAAACCAAGGTCGCGGGTGTCGCCGGAAAAACTCTCACACTAGTGTTTGGCAAAATAAAGAGCGGAAGTGGCTGAGGGGGTAGAGGATCTCTATTTATAGGGAGGAAGGACGAAAACCAAGAAGATAATGGGCGATCTGGAGCGTCCGATGCCTTCTGTAAAAGAACGGCTTGGATCTGGCACCGCCTCATCCGACCTATAGTAGGCTGGCACCTGGACCTAGCCATAGATGCGACGGTTGGGAGGCGAGGAAAGGAAAAGACGTTGATATAAAGGCGCACGAATCTCGAGGAACCTCGTTACCTGGGAACGGAACCCCAAAGACTACTGTATCGAGGTCGTCAGTTTGTAAACAAATCCTACTCTACTCGGTCTTACAGCTCGACTAGAGTAGGGGGGACTGGTTGATAGGACGACAAATGTACGCTTCCTATCAACCCAGTTTAAAGAAGACCAATATAAACCAGCGTACCGATCTTTGAGTAAATGAGGGGAGAGCTAGACTAATGAAGTCCGACATATGTCCTCAGACAAGAGGATGCCGACCTCAGAGGGCTCACCGATCTATAACCTCAGATAATAGGGTTCCAACCTTGGAGGCCCCGCTGACCTGTGACCTCAGCTAAGAGAGGGCCGACCTCGAAGGCCATGCCGACCTACGGACTTGGATAAGAGTGTCCCGACCTAAGTGACCCTTTACAACATGAGCCGACCTACCAAGTCATAACCGGGGTCGGGAATCGCCGGGCTCATGAAGGTTGAACTCTCGTGAAAGTAGATCTCGACTCACCTGACAAAATCCCAGAGATTCGGGAACTGGAAGCCCATGCTCCCCAATCCCGGATATCCAGGGATGGGAAATCGCAGCCTGAATCCCTGGATATCCGGGATCTTCCCTAAAAATCAGGGAAAAATCTTAAAGGATAGGCGGCTCTCCCTTCTATAAAAAGGGGAGGGGGCTTTCCTTCAAAGGCCAAGCATAATTCTGAGATTACAGTATTTTTTTTAGAGAGAGAAAAACTAATACTTCATACATTCGGGTTTTCTTAGATAAACTTCTGAGATTAATCCGATTATTGGTGGCCGATCAGCTCGGTTACATCAATATATATATATATATATATATATACACAGCACACCATACATATTTATACCCAGACACACACCTACACACGCTGCACACACCTGCACATATGCAACTTTACACACAAAAATATACTTACATACCCATACAGAGACACACCAAAACTCACTGCACCTACACACAAACCGATCGGAAACCCACCCACCGAACCCAAGTGCAAATACGCAAAGCCTCGTACCCGAGCCCACTTCTAACCCAGGGAATCGGCAAAACCCAGCGTCTAAGCCACTGGACGCCTCGTCGGAAATCAACTCAGGCCCGCCGAAAATTGAACCAGTCTACCGGAGTTCCTCCCCGAGCCGACGCGCACCCCGCTGTTCTCATCGGTGGCTCATCAGAGGATAATAACCTCGGCCGTGATTACTTCCACCTCCAGCCCATATAGATCCGTGATACACCGACACAATCAAACTCGTCATCGCATGACGATTTGTGCGGTCAGATTCAAGTTCGATCGCCGTTGGTGGTCCGATTATGATGAGTTCACCCTAAAGCCCAGCTCATCACCTTCATCGCCACTACGTCCTATCCTTTCTCCGTTCTTCGTCGTTGAAGAAGAAGAAGGGGGCGATGATGGTGGGTTTTGTGTTGACAAAAGGGGAGGCAACCGTGGGAGTAGGTGAGGGGAAAAGAGAAAAGAGCAGAAAGGGGGAGAGAACGTGAAGGAAAGGGTAGGGTAACATATATATATATATATATATATAAATGGGTAGTTGGGTTTTATTTGACCCAACAAGGTTGGATTATAATATCGCCGAGTAAAAAAACGAATCAATCTGAGATTCATTATTCAGTCCCCTAATTCGACTATCCGATTAATTCATACAACATCCGATAACATCGATAACTCACGAATGTTCTAGCATAATATCAAGAGAATCCGCCTAGTTTTTAAGTAATCAGCTAATAATATAAAATAAAAATAAATAAGTAAAATTTATATCGTCAAAATTCGGATTTAAAATTCCCGGATATTACAGGCGGTCCGGACCTACTAAGACGCACACAGATCATCCAAGCAACACTTCCGTAGTAAGCTTGCGGATCAGTTCACGGTCGCAGAAGATGATCTGTGTCCGCAGTTATGATTAAACTACGGACCCTTGCCCGACAAAGGTCCCACTCTGGCCACTAACAACAATAAGCGAAATACTAGGAAGCCCTCGTATTTGGCTCACCTATAAAAGGCAACCTTTGGACACATTCACAAGGTATGACTTTCTCACACATCCCAATATACACATATTCCTCTGACAACATGAATACTTACTCTCACGCCGGAGCTTAATCGTGGGGTCCGCCCCCACGGTAAGGCTAACGGTTTACTTTCATTTGTGCAGGGGATCAATCTACTACTTGAATTAGTGCAGAACTCACCTATCGACAGTCCATCAAGGACGGACCGATACAGACTAAGCCCAATCCTTACCCGTCACACATTTTGCACTAACAAGTTGGCGCCATCCGTGGGACCCAGTGCACAACTGCGTTCTCGAAAATACTCACCATGAGCCATCATTCATGTAACACCCCCAAATCCCATTGGGTTATTACAGTGCCGTGGACCCCACATCTGGAGATCCACCAGGCGAACACGACTAAAATACATTAAATTAACCAACAAAAGAGATCACAGTCCCTACCATGATATCCGACACAATATTCCGATAAGGAATTTCAACGACAAAAGTGGGCCTACATGGCCAAAATAAAATACAATGACATCCATGAGCCTTGCTCGGATAATACAACATGACAACAACTGACAGAACTGGAGTACACTCCAACTGACTGACTAACATGAATAACTCGGAATAGTATCGCTCGAATGCCTCGTCGCCATTGTCATGCCCCTGTGTCTCAACTCTCTCCTCGCAAGCACCTAAAACATGAAAATATGTTCCGCCCCCACGGGGTCAGTCATCCAGATAATGAACATCAAATACATGTATAACATGATATGCATCCAAAGGCTGAATGAAATGGTATAATGATAATAATAATACGAGATGCTCACAAACCAAGGTAAGAACCGAGCATTCGTGAAACACTATGCCCACGGCATACTATTAATACCTATTCAACAGGTTAGAACATAAGTGCCCAATGGCGAATCATAATTATAGAGCACCACAATGAATTACACGACTTGAATCAAACCGGAATTGAATAAATTATGAATCACAATACCCTAAGGCTCCAATGAAATTACAAAGACATCACAAAAGCCTGAAGCCACTCAGCCGAAGCTGTCAATCAACACAATCACCTGAACCCAAAACAGCCCGAAGCTGTAACAATGAGGACCGAAGCCACGGCACGAAACCGTATCACAATGAGACCATCCAATGGCCGTGACCTACTGAACTGTTGGTGTTGGGAAATCAACCGCGTAGGTTCAAGCCCCAAACTTACCCATAATGAGATCATTAACATGAGCGTGACCTAATGAGTTGTAGGTGTTGGGAAACCAACCGCGAAGGTTCAAGCCCCAAACTTACCCATAATGAGATCACCCAGTGACCGTGGCCTGCTGAATTGCAGGTGCTGGGAAACCAACCGCGAAGGTTCAAGCCCTAGACTTACCCATAATGAGATCATCAACATGACTATGACCTACTGAGCTGTAGGTGTTGGGAAACCAACCGCGAAGGTTCAAGACCCAAGCTTACCCATCGAAAACTAGTCTAGACTAGCCTCCAAACACAATTAACCCCAAACGGCAATGATTCAAAGATTACCGGATTCTCAAGAATGATAGTGTACTGCCTTGAGTCGGCCAACACGACGACAGAGATTCACGGATGGGCACCGTCCTCGACAGTCCCAATTCAATACCTCGATTGTCTTAGAATGGCCAACCGATAACAATGATACAATGAATGATTGAGCACCTCGATTGCCTTAGAACGGCCAATCGATAACAATGATACAATGAATGCCTCGGCACCTTTAATCGGTTGCCGACGACGAATATGACAACGAATACGCTAATGTCTTCAATCGGCCAATACAACATGAATGACAGGACGCCAACATTAATAACAATGATTACAACAATGTCTTAGATCGACATCAATATCAACAACAACAATCGATACATCGATACCGAGAACCGGCTATCGACAATAACATTAACAACGAGTACCCCAATGCCTTGAACCGGCCATTAATGAACAATAATAAACATTTGGCATAATTGGCGAAGAGTATCGTGTCGAACGATCCCTTAATATCAATGAACTCATGAAGAGACTAAATCTCGGAATGATAACACATTCATACACATATATGATAACATTAATCTCATTGACTAGTACAAGTATAAAACTTGCCTCAAACCGAAGGCGAGAAAGTCCTTCCACGAACAACGTCCTTGAAGTTATTATCGGTCCTCGAACAACCTTGAATAACACAATTACCAATGATTCGCTTAATATACATATCCACGTATAATCAAAATCAACTCAAAAGGTCGATACAACATTACCCAAACTCAATGGGGCAATTTAACAAACACGTTGTAAACAATATCCCATTGTTTACAACTAATCTCAATTATACCGAAAACCAACATCCAATGAGTGATTCAATACAACAAAACATCATCAATGATATCAATAATCCAATAGGAAACCATAACTCAAGGTTACGACTAGGGCTGTAAACGAACAAAGCTGTTCGCGAACAAAGCTCGGCTCGACTCGTTAAGGGCTCGATTCGGCTCGGTTCGTTAAGAACTCGAGCTCGAGTTCGAACACAAAAATCTATGCGTTAAGAAAACGAGCTCGAGCCGAGCTTGGGCATGTGCGGCTAGAGCCCGGCTCGAGATTGGCTCGAGCTCGGTTCGGCTCGTTAAGCTCGATTAATAAATATATTTTTAAATTTATTTAAATAATATTTATATATTATATTATAGATTAATAATTTTTTAAATAATTTTTATATATATTTAAAAAAATATATAATTTTTAATGATTATTTAAAAATATTTATTTTATATAATTCAAATATATTATTTAAATATTTTAAAAATATATAATTATTCGCGAACAGCTCGAGTTCGACTCGTTTTATTAACGAGCTCGAGCTCGAACACGTTTTTTGTGCGATAACAAAGCTCGGCTCGGCTCGGCTCGGCAGGAAAAAAAATTGAGCTCGGCTCGTTTAGGTCAAAGCTCGGCTCGGCTCGGTTCGTTTACAGCCCTAGTTACGACAACATCTAGTCGAAACCCCAAAAATCCCAAAGTCAACCCTTAGGGTGTTCTTGAATAATTCTACAAATATTCATCAAATCCGAAATATACACCACTAAATCCGTAGGAATACATGTATACAAGGTAGATAATCCATATCTAACATACTGCAACATAATAGCAAGCTAACACGAAGAGATCGGAAGGAAAACACTCAAATCCCAAAATTCTAGATTTAGGAAATGTTTACCTTGATTTGATGTATTGGAGAGGATGAAATGATGATTAATCCGTATTAAAAGCTCGAAGATGATGATAGGTGATTGCAGCTCGAAAAGATCTTCTCAAAACGTCCAAAATTGCCCGAAATCGCCCAATGAATGAAGTGGGATGTGAAAATGACGAATCTGGACTGCACTGTCCAATATATAGTAAACCCAGCTTAGCGCGCGCTAGATCCTGTTCTTAGCGTGCGCTAGCGGGTATACCGGGTAATCCAGTACCCGCTGTCTGCATCGCTAGCGTGCGCTACGTACCTCGGTATCATACGCTAACGTCCCTTCTTAGCGTGTGTTAACCTTGTGTTAGCGCGCGCTACCTGATGGTTGATGTCCAGAAAACTGGAGTCCATAACCTGCTATTCTCTGCCTGCTCGCGATAGCGTGCGCTACACCAGTAATTTAGCGTGCGCTACCAGTACAATTTAGCGTGCGTTATATGCGTGCGCTACGAATTTCCAATTTCAGTCCAGTACCTGCTGGACTGTCTGCCACAATTGCGCTAGCGTGCGCTAATGCTGATGCATAGCGTGCGCTACCTATACTCCATTAGCGCGCGCTAACAGGAGTACGTAGCGTGCGATATCTCACACACATAGTACCAAAATATGATGATGATGATGATGATGATGATGAAAATATCCCCGTCTCGATCTCAAACAGTGATGGATGACGAATAACAACTGATACACGATTCTAAAGTACGTCGAACGGTGAACATATTGAATAAATATAAATGATGAATGATTATTACTGAATGAAAATTTCTGAGTGGCAATTACTGAATGATAATCAATGAATTCACAACCGGGTATTACATACTCCCCCTTATAAAGAGTTTCGTCCCCGAAACTAAGGGTACACAGTTCGGGATTTGAACTATCCATCAGAATCTGAAAACATCTCCAGGAATACTCCTCAACGCGAAACACTCCGCTGGAGACCAGCCGGAAAGTCGTACCAACCGCATGATTCGAAACACCAGCGTACACATCCCGAGGGAGCCGCTCATTGTACATGTCTACAATCCATCGATGTACACTTCTCCGTCCTCATCGGCGCCGGACGCCCATGCAAGCATTGACTCGCGCCTCAAAAGAAAAGCAACAACACACATATAGTCCTCGGAACGATATCAATCGTACGTCAAAGTCCTCATGACTTGATGTCTCGAATCACAATGAACAATTACTAAGATTATCACGAAACCTCGGGTACAACACCAAAGGGAAGAAATCCCAACCAATGACCCCAAACTCAAGATTCTCAATTACCATAGTTACAAGATAAATCGACAACAGGTGGTTCACCACCACAATACTACGATGCAGATTAAGTTAAACAGTAATCCGGAAAACAAGGCTACATCCTATCTTGCACAGGTGCGTGGGGGCGGGGGCGGGGGCGGGCAGATACGGGTGTGGGGATACGGTTTTTTGAAAATGTTAGGGTGCGATACGGTAAGGATACATCTGTTTATTTTATATTTTATTATATATAATACTTGTTAAATATAAAAAAAACAACAATTCAAATGAATGAACGACAATAAAATGAATGATTATCATATTACCGAGCAAGAATTAACTTGTTCAAAACCAGTGATGACTGTCCTTACCTCTGGCTCTCGAAGCCTGATAGGACCCCTTGGATGATGCACGGGCTGGAGTAACAAAATCTCTCGAGGTTTGCGAGCTCTCTCGAGATCTACTGGCACTAGAACTCCTACAGTATTTCTGAAGGTGTCCCTGCCTCCCACACAGAAAACAAACAACGGCCTGCATCGAGCACCGGGTACTGCGATGTCCTACTGTATCACAGTTAAAGCAAACAACAGTCGAACTCAAGGTCTGAGATGAAGATGCTTCTCAGCATGAGGATGACTAGAAAACGACCTCTTGGACGTCGGAGCCCGATGTCCCTCAGAACAAACCGGCATCCTAGTCCTCCCACCGGAAGAAACTGAAGGGTGCTTCCGAGCAAGCTCCCTAATCAAAAGCTATGCTCCAAGAGCCTTCTCGATGAACTCACTAAGCGAATTACAATTGTGATTGAACAACTGCATCCTCAACTGCGGATTTAGCCTCTTGCTAAAATACTTGATCTTATCCGCGTTAGTACGGATAACAGACGAAGCAAATTGAAGAAGTCCCTGAAACTTCTCAGCAATGACAATAACACCCTCGTCCTCGACGGGTTCGGGGTTCAAAACCTATGATAACTTGGCTTCACGAAGTGGAGCCGGACAATACCTCTCTAACATGAGAGTCTTGAACTCACTCCAAACACAATCACGATCGGTGGGTTTCACAGAAAGCCACCACGAATAAGCGCCCTTACTCAAGTAGTAAGCCGCTACCGCCACCTTACTCTCTTCCGGACAGTGAACCATGTCGAAGAGTTTATCAAAATGCTCAAGCCAATGAACAATATCAGCTGGTTCCGACAAACCCTCAAAAGTAGGCAGCCTCTGACGAGAGATATCGCCAATAATCTGACTCACTCCTCCAGTCTGTCCATGAAACGGCACCTGGAATCCCCGTTGTGGTGGAACACGAACCATCGAGGTCTGCATGGTCTCCATCAGACGTGTTATACGAGTCATCTGGGCCATCATGCCCTGCATGCATATGAATGGGTCCACCCGAGCACCTTCCGATTGAGCTGCATTTCGGTTACGACTCCCTGCCAGTGAATGATTATCTGACGGTGAATGAGTAGCATCGCTAACTGTTGAACCAATGTTATTCCTCGCGTTCGCGCGGGCATTCGCACGAGATCCCGGGTTTCGGCCCGCACCGCGGCCTTTTCCCCTGCGTCCTCTGACAGCTCTATCCATACTGATGTAGGAAGGTCACATGATAATTATAGATCCCACATGAATATCGCATTATGATTACGTTACGGAATAATAATAATGAGTATACACACTCTAACACAATGAATGCATTAATAATGCAGTAAAATGATCATCGACATTACGCCAGAATATGATAAGATCGCATGAAAGGTCAAGTGAGGTGACATGATTATCTGATGGAATTCCTGAAATGATTATCTTGAATATGTTAACAAGATTGATAGTTCGATCCACAAGATCAACAACTGAGCAATGAGATTGACTGAGTGATTAATGAATTAACATGATCGACAAGATCAAAAATGATGATTGAGGATTATTGACTTATGAATGAGTTGATCCTTATTGCTTGCACAGGTCACACGTGTTCCAAAACAATTAGTCATGAATCAATCGTAACATTAATATCACATATAGGTTTCAACAAAGCATGTATAATTAATGACATGATGAATGTATGAACATAAAGAGAATCGAGTCCCTACACAGGTCATAGCGAAGCTTCGAGGTCTTGCGATACTAGTCTTCACTGACGACGACTCGATGAATGAATGACTCGTGCAGTCGTACAAATTTCACGACTCACAAAACCCGACTGTCCAGATTGTCATTACCTGACAATCCCACTACTACCGCGTCGGTAGAGCCACAAAACTCATATATCAGGGTATCTCACAACCCAATTCTCTGATACCATCTTTTGTAACACCCCCAAATCCCATTGGGTTATTACAGTGTCGTGGACCCCACATCCGAAGATCCACCAGGCGAACACGACTAAAATACATTAAATTAACCAACAAAGGAGATCACAACCCCTACCATGATATCCGACACAATATTCCGATAAGGAATTTCAACGACAAAAGTGGGCCTACATGGCCAAAATAAAATACAATGACATCCATGAGCCTTGCTCGGATAATACAACATGACAACAACTGACAGAACTGGAGTAGACTCCAACTGACTAACCAACATGAATAACTCGAACTAGTATCGCTCGAATGCCTCGTCGCCATCATCATGCCACTGTGTCTCAACTCTCTCCTCGCAAGCACCTAAAACATGAAAACATGTTCCGCCCCCATGGGGTCAGTCATCCAGATAATGAACATCAAATACATGTATAACATGATATGTATCCAAAGGCTGAATGAAACGGTATAATGATAATAATAATAATAATACGATATGCTCACAAACCAAGGTAAGAACCGAGCATTCGTGAAACACTATGCCCACGGTATACTATTAATACCTATTCAACAGGTTAGAACATAAGTGCCCAATGGCGAATCATAATTATAGAGCACCACAATGAATTACACGACTTGAATCAAACCGGAATTGAATAAATTATGAATCACAATACCCTAAGGCTCCAATGAAATTACCAAGACATCACAAAGGCCTGAAGCCACTCAGCCGAAGCTGTCAATCAACACAATCACCTGAACCCAAAACAGCCCGAAGCTGTAACAATGAGGACCGAAGCCACGGCACGAAGCCGTATCACAATGAGACCATCCAATGGTCGTGACCTACTGAACTGTTGGTGTTGGGAAATCAACCGCGTAGGTTCAAGCCCCAAACTTACCCATAATGAGATCATTAACATGACCGTGACCTAATGAGTTGTAGGTGTTGGGAAACCAACCGCGAAGGTTCAAGCCCCAAACTTACCCATAATGAGATCACCCAGTGACCGTGACCTGCTGAATTGCAGGTGCTGGGAAACCAACCGCGAAGGTTCAAGCCCCAGACTTACCCATAATGAGATCATCAACATGACTGTGACCTACTGAGCTGTAAATGTTGGGAAACCAACCGCGAAGGTTCAAGACCCAAGCTTACCCGTCGAAAACTAGTCGAGACTAGCCTCCAAACACAATTAACCCCAAACAGCAACGATTCAAAGATTACCGGATTCTCAAGAATGATAGTGTACTGCCTTGAGTCGGCCAACACGACGACAGAGATTCACGGATGAGCACTGTCCTCGACAGTCCCTATTCAATACCTCGATTGTCTTAGAATGGCCAACCGATAACAATGATACAATGAATGATTGAGCACCTCGATTGCCTTAGAACGGCCAATCGATAACAATGATACAATGAATGCCTCGGTACCTTTAATCGGTTTCCGACGACGAAGATGACAATAAATACGCTAATGCCTTCAATCGGCCAATACAACATGAATGACAGAACGCCAACATTAATAACAATGATTACAACAATGTCTTAGAACGACATAAATATTAAAAACAACAATCGATACATCAATACCGCGAACCGTCTATCGACAATAACATTAACAACGAGTACCCCAATGCCTTGAACCGGCCATTAATGAACAATAATAAACATTTGGCATAATTGCCGAAGAGTATCATATCGAACGATCCCTTAATATCAATGAACTCATGAAGAGACTAAGTCTCGGAATGATATAACACATTCATACACATATATGATAACATTAATCTCATTGACTAGTACAAGTATAAAACTTGCCTCAAACCGAAGGCGAGAAAGTCCTTCCACGAACAACGTCCTTAAAGTGATTATCGGTCCTCGAACAACCTTGAATAACACAGTTACCAATGATTCACTTAATATACATATCCACGTATAATCAAAATCAACTCAAAAGGTCGATACAACACTACCCAAACTCAATGGGGCAATTTAACAAACACGTTGTAAACAATATCCCATTGTTTACAACTAATATCAATTATACCGAAAACCAACCTCCAATGAGTGATTCAATACAAAAAAACATCATCAATGATATCAATAATCCAATAGAAAACCACAACTCAAGGTTACGACAACATCTAGTCGAAACCCCAAAAATCCCAAAGTCAACTCTTAGGGTGTTCTTGAATAATTCTCCAAATATTCATATAATCCAAAATATACACCACTAAATCCGTAGGAATACATGTATCCAAGGTAGATAATCCATATCTAACATATTCCAACATAATAGCAAGCTAACACGAAGAGATCGGAAGGAAAACACTCAAATCCCAAAATTCTAGATTTAGGAAATGTTTACCTTGATTTGATGTATTTGAGAGGATGAAATGATGATTAATCCGTATTAAAAGCTTGAAGATGATGATAGGTGATTGCATCTCGAAAAGATCTTCTCAAAACGTCCAAAATCCCCCGAAATCGCCCAAGGAATGAAGTGGGATGTGAAAATGACGAATCTGGACTGCACTGTCCAATATATAGTAAACACAGCTTAGCGCGCGCTAGATCCTGTTCTTAGCATGCGCTAGCGGGTATACCGGGTAGTCCAGTACCCGCTGTCTGCATCGCTAGTGTGCGCTACGTACCTCAGTAGCGTACGCTAACATCCCTTCTTAGCGTGCGTTAACCTTGTGTTAGCGCGCGCTACCTGATGGTTGATGTACAGAAAACTGGAGTCCAGAACCTACTGTCCTCTGCCTGCTCGTGATAGCGTGCGCTACCAGTACAATTTAGCATGTGTTATATGCTTATAGCGTGCGCTACGAATTTCCAATTTCAGTCCAGTACCTACTGGACTGTCTGCCACAATTGTGCTAGCGTGCGCTAATGCTAATGCATAGTGTGCGCTACCTATACTCCATTAGCGCGCGCTAACAGGAGTACGTAGCGTGCGCTATCTGACACACATACTACCAAAATATGATGATGATGATGAAAATATCCCCGTCTCGATCTCAAATAGTGATGGATGACGAATAACAACTGATACACGATTATAAAGTACGTCGAACGGTGAACATATTGAATGAATATGAATGATGAATGATTATTACTAAGTGAAAAATTCTAAGTGGCAATTATTGAATGATAATCAATGAATTCACAACCGGGTATTACAATTCAGGCCCTGACCTTTCCGTACCAACGTCCGTCGTGCGGAATACGGTATGGAAGGAATAGGAAGCAACATTAGGAGATGATGGTGGACCCACACCTGACACAGCTCTCCATGATTATTGTGACAAGTATTACCACCAGATATTGCCAATAATAGTTGAGAAATATCATCAAGAGAAGAAACAACAGAAGCTTAAAGGAATAAAAACCCGCCTTTCCTTCGAAGAAACGTCGCAACATTCCGAGTCCGGAACACCTGACAGGGGAAAAGATCTCAGGAAGAAAATTGAAGCTAAGCGACTCCGGAGTGCGTCCGGAAGTCCCGAACCAAGGAACGGACGGACAAGGTCACCCAAAGCAAGAGTTCCGGAAAGAAAGGCAGTATTCAAGAGGTTGGAAAAAGGTGTACTCCATAGGCTGGGAGGTAAGGAAAAAAGTGCATCCGTGTACTCACAAGATTCTCGGTATCAATCCCACCGTAGCAGTGGAAGGAGGTAAGAAAGATGTTACCAGAGTATCTATTCTAGAGACTCCAAAAGGCGCCAAAGCTATGAAGCTATGAACGTGTAAGGATCTTTTTTTTTTCACTGGGTTTTTATCACTTGGGAAGGTTTTTAACGAGGTAACTAGATGTTTAGCTCACTGATCGACGAATTGATCACGTTCTTGAGCACACATTGATCGACGAAATGATCAATAGAGGTTTTGGCTTAACGAAATTAGCATAACCTATATGCCTGGATGTTGTACTCTTTTTCCTACGATCAAGGCATTTTTTCCCATGTGGTTTTTGCTTGGCGAGGTTTTAACGAGGCAACTTGACATGCGTTGGAGACTCGGCACAAGGGGGAGTGTTAAAGTAAATACACAGTGTGTGCCTTAGTCTACATGCTATTGGGCTTCTCCCAACTAGTATAGGGCTAGGCCTGTTATAATATTCCAGAATATGTAATCTCTCTCTATTTAAAGGAACTCTATCAATGAGAATGATATACATCTTCTGCCCTAATTCTTGTCTTGTTTACTTTTACTACAGCAGGTTATAATTTTTTAAGGGTTTTTCGTGGCTCATTTGATATATTTTTACTGTCTTATTCACTATTTTTTGTAGGCATTATATGAAAATATATTTTTATTGAATATGGGTGGACATGGGATGTGTTGGTCCCAAAACTCTAAGAACGGATAGCTCTGATCCTGAATAACTCAAGAAATAGTTGAGTGTATAAGCTTATAATAAGCACATTGTACGTATTTTAAAGATGTTACATATAACAAACTGCTTAAGATGTTGTAGTTTAAATGTCTACAATAACAGTACAAAGTTTGTCAGACTGGTATTTTAGAAGAGTTTTTTCAGAGCATTGTTGTAATATAAAAATGGATATGCATGAGATAATGACAAGATTTATAATGGTTCGAATGTGGGGTAATTCTTGTACATATGTACTACTCCACACAGGAGGAAATTCACTAGAATCAAGGTAGTACATAATATTTATGAAACTAGAAATACACACAAGTTGTATCGTTCACATATATTGATAAACACTTGGGATACAGCAACACCGTTCACACAGATTGGTGTTCAGCTGGACTTGAGTCAACAATCTCCCACATAGGTCGGTATCCAACTCCCAACAGCTTACACCATCCATACAGGTTGGTATTCAACTCGATTCACGACCTACAAAAGATCGGACCCTGGTCAACACTTGAAGCGCACAAGTTTGTTTGTCACCGAATAGCTCTCTAAACGTGTAAGCTCTACCTCTAGAGTGAGACTGTTCTGAGCTCGAGATTTAGCATTTGAGATCGTCTTGTCTTTCTTGTCATCTGGACCTATTTGAACTTTGTAAACCGATATCATCCATGTAGACTCCGATCATTTCTTTCTCACGACTTATACATGCCTAATGGCTAACCTGGTAGGGTACTTCACCTTTATATAGCTGGATGAGGGTAGTCGTTCACCAATATGATTGTTGAAGGTAGGTGAGATTTCTGACTCCAAGCTGAGAAATAAAAATGACTTGCTAAAAGAACTTTCAGAAAACCGACCTTCAGAAAATGAAGAAAGCAGGGTCAAAATTGAAAAGCTTGTAGAGAGCAATCAACAGCTTACCATCGAATCAAATGAGATAATAACAAAGAACAATGTTCTTGCATTGAAATTTCACGACCAAAATAAGCTAAGTGATTACGTATCTCAACTAGTTGAAAAATTAATCATCTTGAAAAACGAGAAGGAGAGCTTGAGGAAACCCTTCAATCTTTTTGGAAAATCATCTATAAGGTTGAAAGATATCACAAGTCTAATGCATTAAAAACAAAATGGGGCTATGGTATTTCTTTTTCCCTACCTCAAATGACTAATCATTGTACGTCCTCTGTTAAAGAGAAATAACCTACAACAAACAAGTCCCTCGGGGATGCTCAAGTATCAAGGTTGCCTCAGATCCAAAAGATAAAGTAAATGAAGTTGTTGTGACCCAAGAACAGTGTTCGAAGGCAGTTACACAACATCAAAGACACAAAGCACGTCAGGGCAGACCCAAGAGGATACAGCATCACAGACATGCTGTATTTCATAACAAAATACACCATGAGAGGCTTTTTGTAGCTCAATCGGACATACATCATCGGAGACGTCTAATGCATAGACAAAGTGTACGAATAAGAGAGCCAAACTACAATGATAAGGCACAACACTGGCGGCAATACTGGAAACCTTAGAGGCCATATGAAAGACTTGCTTACACCAAGTGGCACATGGTTCCTCATCTGAAATACTCCTACATGAACCATCATTCTTATAATCACATGCATACTTCCACATCCAACATGAACTACATGTCTGCCACACATACATAAATTTGGGTTTCAAAATAGGACCTACTCATAAATGAATACCTAATACTGCTTAATTTATCTTTCAGAACATAAGAAAAGAGGGCATTTGGTACTTCGATACTGGACGCTCTCATCAGATGATAAGAAATAAAAATATATTTTTGGATTTCATAGATGGTAGGGATTGTAAGGTGTGCTTTAGCGACAAATCAAAAGGTCGAATGAGAGGAAAAATGATACTTGATTATCGAAAAATTCAAAATCACAAAGGTAGCTTATGTAAAATTAACGTACAATATCTTGATCATCAACAAATTTTGGGACTAACAATTCTCGATTAAATTTTTTCAAGGCAATTGTTGGTAAACAGAATTAACTAAGTTTTGTCGCACGAACCAGAGCAGGTAACATGTATACTGTAGATTGGATCACCACAAGAAGGGAGATTTGCGCTTCATTACTAAAGTACAGCGAAGCAAAGCTAGTTGTGGCACATCTAAATTTCAAAATAATCAACAAGCTCGCAAGAAAGAAATTAATTCGGGGATCACAGATCTCGCATATCCGAAGGAAAACATATGTGGTGAGTTCCATAAGGGTAAACAGACCAAGTGTCCATTCAAGAGCAAGGTGGAGAAATCTTCCCACAAGGTCTTGAACTTATTACACATAGACTTCTACGGTCGGGCAAACCCAATCAGTATATGATCAAAAAGGTATTGTATGGTGATCATTGACTAATACTCAATATTCACTTGAAGCATCTTCTCATGGAAGAAAAAGAAAACCATGATAAATCTTCCACAATATTTGAAGAAGCTACAAAAGGAGAAAATTATGGGTTTGATGACTATTAGATCCGACAATAAAATTGATCATCAGGTGATACAGTGTGGATAATGTCATACAAACATAAATGTTCCGCAGTCAGAAGCCCACAACAATACAGAGTTGCTGAGAGGAAGAACGTGACACTCAAAGAAGCAACATGAACAAAGATCGTGATATCATCAAGATGGACCTGAACAAAACTCCCTACAAGGTGTGGAAAATCACAAAACCTTCTATTGTATTTTTTTTGTTATTTTTTATTGCAGGTCTTATATGCTCAGCAATAGAAAAGATCATCTCAAGGCATTCAATGTAAAATTAGATGAAGATATGTTGATTGGTTATTTGAATGTGAGTAAGGCCTACAATATATTCAACAAAATAACGCTTACAATCGAGGAATCTATCCATATACTATTCGATATCTCACAGTGATCTTAAGGTATTGAGGGTGTCGCTCAAGCCGTCAGGAAATTAACCATACATGCCACAATCTTAGGGGAACCTATAACTGCTCTATAAAGTAATCTTGCTGGTGTTAGAATCGATAAAATAACTCTAGAAGCAGAAGCTAAAGCGTATCATAATACAGGAGGGGATCACGGGATAAAACCTGATAGAAGATGACTGATGATCATCCTTAAGAGCTTGTTATTGGTCTAATAGACTCAGATGTGACTACCAGGAGAGGTGCATAAGGAAATACTAGATGAAACGCACTAAGCATGCAGGACGATGAGGACGATCACACACGAAGTGAAATATTTTTCGTATGGAACTCATCAGCTAAGATTTAAATGAATGCACACAGAAATTCTCATTGTATTCCTAGCTCATGTCGGACTTACCTTAACAGAAGAAGCTCTTCAAGACTCTCTTTGGTCAAATGCCATGCAAGAGGAATTAAATAGATTTGAAAGAAATCAAATATGTACCTAGTACCTAGACCATATATCAAGTTGTAATTGGAACAAAATGGGTATTCGAGAATAAGAAAGATGAACAAGCGCTTGTGATAAGGAATAAAGCAAGTTTGGTGGCCAAATGCTACATGCACGAGGAATGTATTGATTACGATGAAATATTCACCTCGTAGCCAGACATGAAGCCACAATAATGTTTTTGGCATTTTATGCTCACAAGAATTTTACCGTGTCCCGAATGGATGTCAAGAGCGCATTTCTCATTGGAGATACTACCGGGGAGGTGCACGTTGAACAACCACTGGAGTTTGTAAATATAGAAGCTGGTGATCAAGCCTACGTGCTAAGAAAAGCCCTATATGGACTCAAGCAAGTACCAAAGGCATGGTATGAAATTGTCCATGTACTTCCAAAAAATGGGGTTTGTAAAGGGTATATTAGATAAGATGTTATTAAAAATACAAGAATGCAATAATCTACTAATGGTATAAATTTATGCTAATGTGATATTTTCACGGAGCTTTTCAACCGGTCCATTTTTCACATTTCTAAATACATGGATGAAATTGATTTGATAGGGATTGTCTCTGCATTTTTCAGATTTTGCGACGCTCCCAATTGTTAACTATAGATTAGAGCTGGCCAATGGGTCGGGCTTAGAGCTGGCCAGTGGGTCTGGTCTGCTTGAGTTTTTTACTCAGTGGGCCGGCTTGGGTTGCCTCGGCCCAGCCCCCTCCTGTAATATTCGCATTTTTTATTTTCACTAATTTCTATTTTTGGGTGTATTTTTATTTTGGACGACTCGCTTGTAATTATTTTGGTACTCTAAAACTATTTTGTTCTGAATTCATGGCCATTCGAATGAGTTTCAGAGTTGTTTTACGAGATTTTGCATATTGTGTAATTTTTCCGCGTTTAGGCTCGATTCACGTAAATCTTGTTCTAAACTAACATTTCGTTGCTTCTAAGAGTTTCTTTAATATTTTTGGATATGTTACAACTTCCTGAGATTGTTATTTGACCTCAAATTATGAATCTCGGGAGTCTGGGCCATTTTGTAATTTTTCATAGCTTTGGGTACTATTATTGAAATTGTTTTGTCCGTTCTATAGGATGGTTGGAATCATGTGTTTTGATGGGAGCGTGAGCTTGCATGTTGTTATTCCTTAATAACGCCTCGTTATTCGTTAGTAAATATCAAGTTTTGTATCTTCCGAGACGTGTATATTGTGACAGGAATTCACCACCGTATTAATGTGTCAGAACAGTTAGCGCACGCTAATGGTATACTTAGCGCGCCCTAAGGTGGCATTTCTAGCGCACGCTAGATTCATGCATGACGCACGCTAATCAAGCTCTAAAATGAGTTGATTAGCGTACGTTAAAGTTCCCATTGCGTACGCTAATGAGTCTATTAGCGTACATTATTATTTTGTTGCGTACGCTAATGCGAATGGGCAGAATATTCTGGAGTTGAACAGAAGGTTCAATGATCCAGGTATCGTACGCTAACACAAAAGTTAACGTATGCTAACACAAACGTTAGTGCATGATAATCCGGCATTAGCATACGCTAATGGGGCGGACAGAAGCCTCTGGACTGCATTTTATCCAGAGTATCATACGCTAAGCATTCCCTTAGCGTACGTTAATCTCAATCAGTATATATAGGACAACAACAGTTAACTTCGTCATTTTTGATTTCTTCTCCCTTGGCGATCAGCGGTGATTTGAGACTGAATAGTGTGGATTCCGGCCAGACTCCATCATCTATCAATAATATTGAGTCCCTAGTACGGATTTAACAACATCCTAACACCCTTCGCCATCCTAATCAAGGTATGCTTTTTAGAACCCTAGTTTGGGGATTTTGGGGGTTTTATGATTATTTCATATTTCTGAACCGAATTAGCCTAGATTGTCATCGAATTTTGATTGTACACTTGTAATCCTTTGTTTTTCCTGAAGTTTTGTTGAATTAACTCCAATATTTCCATCGTTGATCAAGTATCACTACAAGAAAAACTGCATCAGATAACGGTTTTTGCCCATTGTCTGAACCCTTGTTTTCCCGTTGTCTATTGAGACGTCGTCTCTTAAGTGCCTCAGACAACGGTACAAAATCTATTGTGTGAAAGAGTGAGAGACAACGACTTCATCTCTAGACACCGTTGTGTAATAGCCAGAAATAACAACACTCCATTTAGAAACTATTGTTGTTTGGGATGTTACACAATAGTTTTAGAACAATACAAACTTATCAGAAAGGAAATTACACAATATTTTTGTAGAATTTGTCCATTGTCTGTCTGCTTATAACTCAAGTGTTGTTCATTTAAAATATGTTGTTAGAATTTTTCAAACACAATTGTTTTTTTATTTTGAATATGTTGTTAAGATTTCATAAACACAATGATTTCCTAAAACTATAGCATTATTTGAGGGTTAAGCGCACAAACCTTTGTTGAAGTTGCGCCATTGTTGGAATGTTGAGGCCACAATGGTTTTGTTTTTCAAAACAATTGTTAGATGTACTAAGCACAATTGTTTATTTCTTACAAAGTGTTGTTTATATTTTCTATAAACAACGATGTTATAATTAAAACATCGGTTTTTACTTGTTTTCACATAATGCTTTGTTAGAATGTTGTTGTTGTCTAATGCGAATTTTAACAACTATTTTTTAAAATGACCTAATTGCCTAATGACAAATCGGACAATGATTTTATTTGCATTAAAATTACTCATTTAGACAATAGCTTCAATTTACAAAAAACAACCAATATTCATCATTAAATAAATAAATACCAACCAATACTCGTCACTAAAGTAGCAACAAATATTCACTAGTACCTATACATCTAAACAAACATTCTCCGATTTTCATATATACTTCATGTCCATTCGTCTCGGATTAGTTTCACCTTTGCAAGAAATGCAAACCTTGTTGAAGTGTCATGACTCAGTTTCATAAACTACATTTAGTTCCCTTATGAGTTCATGAGGGGTGTATCTCGCCATTGTAGTACTTTTCCATTATCTCTCTAGCATTATCACTATGGCCAGTGTCTTCAAAATCATGTGTTGCATTTTCCCTACAGAATTTAAGACAAGTTTACGAATGATGCCTCCTATAGCTACAAATTTGTAAAGATAAAGTGGAAATGAATTGTGAATTCAAGACATGTTTGCAAGTGATCCTAGCAATTTTGAGATATATGCTTACTTTGAGGGCTGAAATGTCAAGAATTCAAACTTAAAACTTGATGCAGCATGTTTATCAAGATGAGGACTCCGGCCTTCTTCACCACAAGCTTAATCATCTCTTCTACACTTGATCCCAATTTCAACATAGCCCGAACTGGTCCAGGACTCCCCTGTACATTAACCACAACTTTGGCATCCATGTTGTAACCCTGTTTCAACTTAAATTGTTATATAGGCATGGCAGCTTCAAACAGCAGTACTTACCAATAATGTGTATTCATTTCAAAGATTTCATACTATATACATTTACACAAAACTCATATGTATACACATAATTCTTTAGATATTTAGTGCATGGCACCAAAAAAAGAACAAAGACTTTGTTAAGTATACAGCTAATTGCAAGCTTGAGCGTGTGCCTCTTTACAATCATATATAATTGAACAGGTGGGGGTTTTCAACACCACTGTAAAACATAATAATAACAGGTATATGCATGGGAAGCATGTTCTATTCCACCGCTCCAACAAGAATTAGAGATGATGCACATACCACACCCTTGTCCTTTCTGTTATAATGATGCTATTTAAATTATCTTCACAAAGTTTCAGGAGTTTTACCATAGAAATATACTCATAGAAAGATAACATACTTAACCATATCCAGTTATCAAGATATCACCAGTTTCAAGATTAAATTTAAATTTTGATTAAGAACATTTATATTAGTGCAGATGAGAACATTGCTGGTCAAATATAAGTACATTTATTTATGGTCTTGCGTACAGTCTGTAAACCTTATCAGTTATTCTTTGTGGACGAATCATGCATAACCCAAAACTATAAATTTTTCATCATGATCACTAGAATATATTTGCATGCCACTAAAACTTGAATCTAAATTAACAAAAATCAAGCACATATCTTGTTCCTTAAAAATAATCAGTTCAATAGAATTGATATTCAAACCTCCACTTTGCGTAGTTCACTAAGCAGAGACTCCGATGGATTTGTAATTGTCATGATAATATGGGACTGCTGTAAGTAAAGAACAGTGAGTTATAACCAAATTAGATAGTGTATATATATACTTACGGTTGACATGACAGTGAAAACTAACATAGGTATCGACTATTTTCTGAAGTACAAGTTGTAGTTTTCCCAACATGGACAATGCTCCTTCTGCACAATCACAAAAAGTAAATAAATTATGTTCTGGAAAAGTTTAGGGTAGCCTTGATTAAGGATCATCTTGATTACAAGGGAAAGGGGAACCTCGATTAGTGAATCCGAGAAATATGTTGGAACAACCAAAGTCGACCATACTGATCTATGAGAAAAATACTTTAGTTGGCAAAAGTAGATGTTCCATGATTGAAATGATGCAATAACTAACTATAACATCTAAGTTCAAACTGATTACTTGATGTATTAGAGATTTCTTGGAAACATAATTGCAACATCACCATTTCACATCACTCCTAAAGATTAACAAAAGTAGCTTCTAGAAGTAGAATAAATCGACTGACTTACTACTTTCTCCATTGTCATGCATGACAGTTTTCTCCAGTAGACAACTCCCCATTTCCAGCAATGATTCGGAAAACTATGAAAGTAAAAAATATAGGGTTGATGCTGATATTATACATTTTGAGACATAAAGTATTACATATCCATTGTTACATTGTATTACATAAAAATTAAAGCAAGAGGCATATAGTCAATCATCCTGAGGTTCATTGTCGTTATCAACTTTTAGATTTCATTTAGTTAGGATACGGTCAAGGCTGTCAAGATAAAATCCAATGAATTATCTCAATTTCATTGCTCAATTAAAGCGTGATCTTCAGAAAATTAATTGTAAGCACGTTACAAAAGGATTAAAACCATCATTTCAGGAGTCGGGATGTTGAGCCATATTTCGTAATCGTTAACAAATAAAAAACTCTGAGAAAGTTTTCCAACAAACATACTGCTTTTGTGAAAATTGGAAACAACACATTTTTGAGGTTTTATCCTCCAAAATGGTCACGTTTTTTGAAATTCTAGTTCAGAAATTACATCAAATCAAGCAAATACCATAAGCACTATTTGTTGTTGCAGCAGCAACTGAAAGTAAGCTATCATAGCACGCTCTCATGTCTTTCATATCATGCAGAGCAGTAAACTAGACAAGGTCATTACGCAATAAACAAAACGATCAAAATTAGCATATGATTAAACTTATTACTTAATTTACAAGAAGTATTTGCACATTAACAATTAGGGTCAAAAGAAATAACATACACAAAAACACACACACAGCAAACAATGAAAAAACAGCCGATTGAGCTGATTCATCGGAAATGAAAAAACATTCCTCAAATACAAAAACCCTGGAAGTCTGAAAAAAAAAAGAGCAAATCGATGAACTTACAATGGCAGTCGATAGAAATTCTTCAAGTATTGGGTAGATTATTTGAAGATTGGAAACCCTAGAAGTCTGAAATCGGCCGGACGCCGTGGGCTGTGGACGCGAGACGATAAGTGCAGAGATGGTCTGGACTTTGGAGGTTGGACGTGAAGTGCAGAAATATTTGGATGGTGAAGTGCAGAAATAGAGTTTGGAGTACTTCATAACTATTAAATATAATATATACATATATATATATATATGTCGGGTTGGCTACTCGGTCCAAAAAATATTCTCGACCCGTATTCACACCCGAATTTATTCTTTTTTACCGGGTTAGGTACCCAGTCCGAATTTTTTTTAAAAATTATAAAAATACCCGATAAATTTACCTCGGGTCGGCTGGTAGTCGGGTGGGGTAGTTCCGGTCGGGTTTTTATGAACACCCCTACTTGTAACTAGTGCTTTGTTTGGATTTTTGTTTCTATTTTTTAAAAAATATTTCTCGATGATCCAACCGTACGGATATCAATATATATCTAATTTAGGGATATTCCCAAATTTTCAAAAAAAAAAAATTAATTTGGTTGGAGATCTTAGTAGATCACTACTAAATTGACTAGTACTCATAACTAGTGCTTTGTCCCGGATTTTTATTTCTATTTCTCTAAAAAATACTTCTCGACGATCCAACCGTACGGATGTCAACATATATCTAATTGAGTGATCTTTCCAAATTTTCAAAAAATAAAAAATTAATTTGGTTTGAGATCTTAGCAAACCACTACTAAATTGACTAGTACAGTAACTAGTGCTTTTCACGGATTATTGTTTCTATTTTTTTAAAAAATATTTATCGACGATCCAATTGTAAGGATGTCAAGATATATCTAATTGAGTGATATTCTCAAATTTTCAAAAAACAAAAATTAATTTGGTTGGAGATCTTAGTAGATCAGTACTAAGTTAATTAGTGTTTTGTCACGGATTGTTGTTTCTATTTTTTTAAAAATATTTCTCGACGATTCAACCATACGGATGTCAAGATATATCTAACTGAGTGATGTTCCCAAATTTTCAAAAAATAAAAAATTAATTTGGTTGGAGATCTTAGTAGATCACTACTAAATTGACTAGTACTCATAACTAATGCTTTTTCACAGATTGTTGTTTCTATTTTTCTAAAAAGATTTATCGACGATCCAACCGTACGGATGTCAAGATATATCTAGTTTAGTGATATTCCCAAATTTTAAAAAAAAAATAAAAAATTAATTTGGTGTGACGTCTTAGTAGGACACTACTAAATTGATTAGTACTCGTAACTAGTGCTTTGTCCCGAATTTTTTTTTCTATTTTTCTAAAAATACTTCTCGACGTTCCAACCATACTGATGTCAACATATATCTAATTGAGTGATTTTCTCAAATTTTCAAAAAATAAAAAATTAATTTGGTTTGAGATCTTAGCAAACCACTACTAAATTGACTAGTACATTAACTATTATTTTTCACAGGTTATTGTTCTATTTTTTTAAAAATATTTATCGACGGTCTAACCGTACGGATGTCAACATATATATAGTTGAGTGATGTTCTCAAATTTCCAAAAAAAAATAATTATATTGGTTTGAGATCTTAACAAATCACTACTAAATTGACAAGTAACTAGTTCTTTTCACGAATTATTGTTTCTATTTTTTTACAATATTTATCGACGATCCAACCGTACAGATGTCAAGATATATCTAATTGAGTGATGTTCCCAATTTTTCAAAAAATAAAAAATTAATTTGGTTTGAGATCTTAGCAAACCACTACTAAATTGACTAGTACATAACTAGTATTTTGTCCCGAATTTTTGTTTCTATTTTTCTTAAAATAGTTCTCGACGATCCAACCATACGGATGTCAACATATATCTAATTGAGTGATGTTCCCAAATTTCTAAAAAATAAAAATTTATATTGGTTTGAGATCTTAGCAAACCACTACTAAATTGACTAGTAACTATTGCTTTGTCCCGAATTTTGTTCTATTTTTTTAAAAAAATTATCGACGATCCAACCATACAAATGTCAAGATATATCTAATTGAGTGATGTTCCCAAATTTTCAAAAAATAAAAAATTAATTTGGTTTGAGATTTTAGCAAACTACTACTAAATTGACTAGTACAATAACTAGTGTTTTGTCCCGGATTTTTGTTTCTATTTTTCTTAAAATAGTTCTCGACGATCCAACCGTACGGATGTCAACATATATCTAATTGAGTGATGTTCACAAATTTTCAAAAAATAAAAAATTATATTGGTTTGAGATCTTAGCAGACCACTACTAAATTGACTAATAACTAGTGCTTTTCACGAATTATTGTTTCTATTTTTTAAAATATTTATCAATGATCCAACCGTACATATGTCAATATATATATATATATATATGCATTAAAATATTAGATTATATGCATCAAATATATTGCATATTTTAATGCATTGAAATTTTGATGCACGAAATGCATATATTTCATGCATAACTAGTACAAAATTCGTGCATAAATTAGTACTGTAAAGTACTGCATCTAATATTGGTACTGCATAGAACGCGCCACTATATATATATATAATAGCATTTCGGATTTGAAGCACCACATTAACTCTCTCTCGTATGTGGCATTCTCTTAATTTTAAATTCTTATTTATCTAAATTCTTGGATCCCATATCAATTTAAAATGATACTTAAATATTGAATAACCTAAATAAATAGAATTCAATATCTTGAATCGCACATCGATTAAAAATAGAACTCTACCAATGGAGAACCAAAATAAATACTTCAATGTGTACTTTTCAACCCGATAGTTATTTCACACACAAGCTTTAGAATTTTAGTTTATTGTGTTTAATTTGGTCGATTAATAACTTGGACAAATAAATAGTTTAATTTTTTAGTGAAAATTTAATTTGGTCAATTATTAAATTTATATTAATTCTATTTATCTAAAATTTGAATCTCACATCTGTTTTATTTAGTAGTTTTATTTAATTAAAAGTTTTAATTTGGCGAATATTAATAATATCAATTACTAAGTTAGCCAAATTACTTGGAGAATCTAATTTGACCAATTATCGAACTTGTATTAATCGTATTTATCTATATTTTGAACACCAAACCAATCTTATATTTGATTATGTAGATTTTATAAATTTTAATAAATTTTGGTAATTAGTATAATCAATGTGTGATTTACCATCGCAAATTAATTTGACAATAATAAATAAATAATTTGGCTAATTTATTGACCTTAATTTAATTGTCCAGTTTATCAAGTATAACAATTTGAGAGAATTTGAATTTTTTTGACGTGAGACGTAATAATCAATTATTATAACAACTTATATTTGATTATTTAGATTTTATAATGTTTTAATAGATTTGGATAATTAGTGTATATAACTATATAGATTGACAAGGGGAACATGTACTAAAATTATCTTTAATCGAATTTGAGACGGGTATAAGTATATAATATCTAAATAGTTTTTCGATAGTTGAACCCTAGCTCTATTGTTTCATGTATCAATATATGAGTTTGGGATGAAAATGCGTAATAAATACATTTTTAAGTCAAATTTCGGACGGATATAGTTATATAAATTATAAACGGGTTCGAATGGGTGAATCATTGCCTCGTTCTTTTGGTTTATCAT
This sequence comes from Orobanche coerulescens, assembly GCA_033398695.1. NCBI lineage: Eukaryota > Viridiplantae > Streptophyta > Magnoliopsida > Lamiales > Orobanchaceae > Orobanche > Orobanche coerulescens. The sequence continues at coordinate 28,075,677 of CM065804.1, forward strand.
TTTGTTCTGCCTATCATTTTGTTTTTGCATTAATAGATTTGATTAAAAAATATAATTTTATTATATATAATATATAATATCGTTACACATCAGGAGCACCACATTAATTCTCCCATACGCGGTATTTTTTATTTATTAGATTCTTACTTATATAAATCGTATATCCAACCTTGATTTTAAATGACATTTAGATGATTGAATAACTAAATAAATATTCAAAAAAAATGTGTATTTTACCACCCCACAATTATTTTACATCATTGCTTTAATTTGGTCATCAATTGAGTTGGCCAAATGAATTGATTTATTCTTATTAGAAAATTTAATTTGGCAAATTATTAAGTAAATCTCAATGTCCTAAATACGTATTTTTTTAATATCTAATTTATATATGCATAAATATTATTTTTATTATTTTTATTTTTTAATAAATTTGATTCTTTTCACTTCTAAATAAATATATAAAGTATCTAAAAGCAATAAGAACTCGGAGTACCACATTTACTTTCTCTCCTACATGATTTTTTTTATTTTTTTATTTTTATGTATATATATATATATATATATATAAAATAGCATTTCGGATCTGAAGCACCACATTAACTCTCTATCCTATGTGACATTATCTTAATTTTGGATTCTTATTTATCTAAAATTTTGAATCCCACATCAAAGTATGGTTATATAAACTGTAAAGAGTCTTTGAAGATTGTATATTCCAGATATATACTAGAAATTTAAGTTTTAATCTTTTACTATTTATAATATTTATTCTTAACCTTTACTTTACAATAGTTGAGTTGTCATTGAGATGAGTTAACCAATTACTATAACAACTTATGTTTAGTTATTTAAATTATATAAATTTAAATATGTTTAGTAATTAGTGGATAATATATAGGGCGTCTGTATTTAAAATGGTAATAAAGTTATCTTTTAATCAAGTTTGTAACGAATGCGTGTATATAGATTTGAAATGGGTCTGAGTGGCTGAACCTAGGGCTGGGACTTTCGGACCGAAAACCGAGAAAAACCAACCCAAAACCGAACTGAATCCGAAAATATCCGAATCCGAAAAAATCCAAACCCAAAAGACCGAAAACCGAAAAACCGAAAAAAATGGTTTGGTTATGGTTTTAGATTTTTAAAATCCGAACCAAACTGAAAAACCGAAAAACCAAAAATAAAAAATATAGCATAGTTTTATACTGTTCAATAAAAGATTTTACTGGGTAATACTTTAGATTTTTAATTGGAAGATGGAAAGCTGGAAACCATGGAATTGGAAAGCTGTTATCCAGCTGCTTAGCTGTTGTCCAGCTGTTTTGCTACTATTTTGTTCGGACTATTTTTTTTCATGTAATTGCTGAACTTGGATTGTTTTTTTAAATATTTACTCTTGAACATTTAAACTTGAACGGTTAATATGCTTCATACTTTTATAGGTGGTTTGTGTGTTGTGAATGTGTATACTTTATAACTTATAAGCAAGTTTTTATCGGGAATATTGTGAACGTTTTGGAAATATATTTTTTTTTTCCGGAAGTTTGTAATTTAGAATAAATTTTATTAATCAAACACCGAAAAAACCCAAAGATGTACCTGAACCAAACCGAACCGTTTGTTACAGTTTTATTTGTTAAAAATAGAAAAACCGAACCGAACCATAAAAAAATTTGGTTTGGTTTTGGTTTTTACTAAAAACCGAACCGAATGGCCCGATTCCCAGCCCTAGCTGAACCACACTCTCATTATTTCATGTGTTACTATACGAGTTTTTAACTCGAATAAATAGTAAAATTATCTTCAATCAGGTTTAGGACGTAATTGAGTCCAAGTGGTTGAATCTCATCTCCATCATTTTTGTTTATTGATGTGTTTCACTGCGGTACAATTCCAAGTGATTGAACCCTAACAAAATATTAAATTATTTTTAAATCTGATACTTATAAATTACAATATAAAGTGATTACCTATCGAATTTCGACGGGCTATACACTAGTATATATCTAATTGAGTGATGTTCCCAAATTTTCAAAAAATAAAAAATTAATTTGGTTTGAGATCTTAGTAAACCACTACTAGATTGACTAGTACAATAACTGGTGCTTTGTCCCGGATTTTTGTTTCTATTTTTCTTAAAATAGTTCTCGACGATCCAATCGTATGGATGTCAACATATATCTAATTGAGTGATGTTCCCAAATTTCCAAAAAATAAGAAATTATTTTGGTTTGAGATCTTAGCAAACCACTACTAAATTGACTAGTACTTAGTTATTTTTATGGATTATTGTTTCTATTTTTTTAAAAAAAATTTATCGGCGATCCAACCGTACAGATGCCAAGATATATCTAATTGAGTGATGTTCCCAAAATTTTCAAAAAATAAAAAATTAAGTTGGTTTGAGATTTTAGCAAACTACTACGTGTTTTAGATAAAGTACGTGCTTTAGATAACAGTTTTAATATTCTATTGTTTGAAGCATGATTAAATATAAAATATTAATAAACACTTGTCTGAGTCACACAACGGTTTTATGACACGTTGTGTGAAATGTAATAAAATAAGCATAGTTAAAAATGTTTGTCTTATTTCAACAATGATTTAACGTGGCATTGTCGCTAATTCCGACAATATATTTTTAAAATGGTTGTTTAATCCTCCAAGTTTGCACAACACCAACGATAAAAAGCCTCGTCTGATTATTTTTTCTAGACAATAGTTTTTAAACCGTTGTAATGTACTTGGTTACATAATACTTTTTCGAGGATGAAAATAAGCCGTTGTTTGTTAATTTCAGCCAACACTTTTTCGGTCGACTGTTGTCTGATTAGTGTTGTCTGATTGCGTTTTTCCTGTAGTGTATAGTCGATTGTGATCTCGTACTGTTCGATGAATTGTCCCGATGGGTAGAACTTAGGACGAATTCTTACGATTCCAAGATGTTGCGATTGATTGTATATCGTCATGGATAAGAGTGAATTTCCGAAGAGTATTCGGATCGAAGTCCCTCCCTTTCAATGTTTCGTTACGTCATATTTCTCAAGGCAATTACATATTTTATATTATGTTATGTAGAATGTGAATTCGACATAAATAATGATTTATGATAAATGTGTGGGTGTGTTATTGTTGTTCTTACACCTGGGGAGGTTCGACGGAACCTCTGGGGGCCTACTAAGGGTACGGCCATGGAAGTGGTTTCCCACATGGGGACTGTCCGACGGCCCCTCTGGGGATCAATACTAAGGGGTATGGCCATGAGTTAGCAAGTGTGGATATTTGTGATAATGGAATGTGATGTTATGATTTTCTTGATGATCATGTATTGATGAAAATGTGGTATACCGTAATATTGTTCCCTTAAATATTTTCAAATGCGATAATCATGTTGAATTGTATTCATATAAAATGTCGTGTAATTGTGTACTTGCACTGGCTATTCGAATGTTAACCCCTTAAAAGGGGGAAATGCTTTTCATGCTTTTTAGGTATCGGGCGAACTGAGGAGCCAAAACGGGAAACACATGTAAATGATGGTCAAACATGATGATGAGGCTCGAGTCTGCGTCGTTTATTTTATTATGTCTATGTTGATCGTCAGAGTAGTCGAGTAAACGTATTTTTGTTTTAAAGATATTGTTGAAGGCCCCTGCGTGGGCAATGAATTCATTTTACATTATGTTTTCCGCATTTAAACCAAAATATTTTGGCCGCGGCCACAACCTTATTTATATTATTAAATATTGTCATTGTGGGATTACTGTAAATTGTGTGAATGTCCTAGCGTGGTAGACCTTGATGAAGGTTCTACGGTGTGTAATAACCCGTATGAGAATTGGGGTGTTATATTTTATAGTATCAGAGCCTTAGGTTGTGAAATACCTAAGTTGTCGGTTAATTTGGGTCTGTCAGTTGAACCTTAAGAGTCAGTTGTTGAGCCTAATATCATCGTGCTACCATCTATTTGTGTGACCCGTGGTTGTAAGTCTCCTCAAACTATTACGCTTTTGTATTACTTTTCTTATGTGAATTGGAATTGTGAGTTGAGGTACCAACGATGTAAATCGTGAACTGTGCTGATCTTATCTCTTTTCAATTCTTATTATTCAGTATGTTGAGGGGTCGTGGTATACCAGCTCGGAGACGCAGCTGAGGTCGTGGTCATGGTGCTGATGATGAAGGATTTCCGCTTCCCCAGTCATCTGCGGATTTAGCTTCACATTCAGTGCCAAATACTCTGCCTTTACTTCAGCAGTTGGTAGCTCAATTGGCTCAGATAACTCAAGGTGGGCACCAGAATCTGCCCCCGACTGCAGAAGACGAAGCCAGCAACTGGCTTCAGAAAGTGACAAAGATGCACCCCCCTCGTTTTGCTGTTTCTACTGGATACATAGGTTGGGAGAATTGACTCTTTCCGTTGGGAAGGACTTTCGATGAAGTAGCTTGTCCTGACGACATGAGGGTATATTGCTCAATACCTCCTGGATAAGGAAGCTGCGGAGTGGTGGGAGGCAGTGGCGCCTAGAGATCGTGTGGCCACTTGGGATGAGTTTAAAACCACTATGGAGTTGGAGTACTGTCCACCGCTGGTTCGGGAGTGCAGGATTGTTGAGTTCTTTACAGCTACACCGCAGGATGTACCGATATCGCAAGCCATCATTACTTATAATCAACAGTTGGGATATGTAAAAGATCAAGTGAGGACCGAGGCCGATAAGATTCGCTACTTTAATATGCGCATGAAGCTGCATATCAGACGGAGCATGGCACCACTCATGTGTGCTACGTTGAAAGAATACCAGGATCGCACTTTAGCGATTGAGATGGCGGTTCTGGAGTCAGAGTCTGGGTCTGAGGCTAAGAAACAGAAGACTATTCGTAATTTCTCAGCAGGAAAGGGTAATCGGTTTTCTAAGTTGCTGTCTGCTCCCGCATCGGGAAAAGACCATTTCATCAGGCTGGAGGCTCTGAGAGTAACCGTCCGGTTCAGTCCTCTATCCCCAGTAACAGAGTGTATTTTAACTGTAATCAGAGTGAGCACTTGGTGAAGGATTGTCCATTTCCATTAGTTACATGCTTCTCGTACGGACGGAGTGGTCATAGTGCGGCCCATTGCAAGGCAGTTTCCATAACAGTCAGAGCTCCGATGGTAGCTACAACACAAGGAGAACCTAGTGTCGGTCAAAAGGCTCCAGTTTCACAGAGTCCTCAGAGTTCGGGTCGAGGTAGAGGTCGGGCTCAGCAGGACCATCGTGCAGTATCGAGTTCGGGATCTGTACACCCCCGTCTATACCAGATGAGATGCACAGAGGAGACAAACACTCCGGGGGCATCAGGTACCACTCAGATCCTTTCTCATCCAGTTTTGGTACTATTTGATTCGGGTGCTACTCATTCTTTTATTGCATGGGATTGCATATGGCGTATTAGTATTGACTGTTTATTTGAGTGTGAGCCGTTCGTAGTGGGTATGCCTAGTGGGGATCGTATGGTTGGGAACCAGGAAGTCAGAGACTGCATTGAGGATCGGGAACTGGGATTGGCCCTCGAACATCATTGTTGTAGACTTAAAGAGTAAGGATTTGATCCTCGGGGATGCTTGGCTATATTGTCATGGTGCTATCATGAACTATCGGACTCGTACTATCTCGATAGCAGCTGAGGATGGCACATAACATACTCTTTTAGGCTGTAAACCGGGTAGATCGGGGAGTTTGAGCAACGCCTTGAAGACGATGAAACTCCTGAACCAGGGTTGCGTAGGCTATTGTGTAATACCCGGTTGTAATTCAGTCATTATCATTCAGTAATTTCATTCGGTGATTGTCACTCAGTGTATTTTCACTCATTTATAATCATTCATCAATCATGTTCATTCACCCGTGTTCACCGTTCGGAGAAACTTCGAGTTGTGTATCGTTATTGTTCATTGTTTCAACTTTCCACATATGAGTTCGACTTTGTTAGATCACCATTAATTTTTGGTAACTCCAAAAATTCTGAATCTTTGCAATATTATAGAGCATCGAGTTAGCTTTCCAATGGTTCAAACGGTGAGTCAATCGGAGTCCGGACGAGAGAGTTATGGTCGTTTTAGCTCACCCGCTCATTTTTTCAGTTATTGGTCGATCACTGCCGACCGAACTCGGCCGTGTCGTCCGAAACGGCCCGTGCTGTACTCGTCCAGAAATGCCGAAGTCTCTGCCCACAGGACTCGACCGTGTCGTCTGGCACGGTCGAGTCAAACTCTTCCGGTTAAGCGAGCCAGCGCTGACGCCCGACCGTGTTCCGGGACACGGTCGAGTCATCTTAGTCATTGTCCGACGGGTCACTATCGGAAGGCCCCTCGCGCCGCGACCGTGTCAAGCGGACACGGTCGAGTCCTGCCGGCGATTGCGCGCCGCGACCGTGCCGATCGGCACGGCCGTGTCGGCAGGCGATCGGCCCCTTTAAATTCGTTTTTTGAGCATTTCAGCCCATTCCTTCCATTTTTTCCACCTTCATGCGAGAGAGAGAGGCTTGAGGGAGAAAATTCTCTTCACCTATCACTTGAGTGTGGTTTTTAATCATTTTCATTCGGTTGTGAAGCTTGGATACTCGATTAAACTCGTGTTCTTCGGATCGAAGTGGTTGGATCTTCAAGAGGTAATTTCTTCAACACCTTGGATTTCGATTCTATGTTGAGATATGATGTTTTGGACGTTATAATCATGTTATATGAAGGGATATGTATATGATTATGAGTTTATATAAGGATTCATTGGATTATTGAGGGATTATTCAAGAACACTTTGAATATCGAGTTGAAATTGGGGGTTTTTCGTTTAATTGTCGTTATAATCACGTTTTCGGATATTCATTTTGGACTATTGATCATTTGGAAGATGTTTGTTGGTTTGAAACACTTCTTGGAGGATTTGATATTGGTATATTGAGATTTGATTGTAAACAATCGGAGTTTGGCCACAACGTATTCGATATAATGCCCCAATGAACTTAGTTTAATCGTATCGACGTTTTGAGTTCGTTATATTCGTGTTTGATTCGTATATTGAACGGGTTGTTGGATATTGTATAATTCAAGGTTGTTCGAGCGATCGATATCTCAATTAGGACGTCGTTCGTGGAAGGATAATTATCACCGGTGTTGTGTAAGTTAATTCTTACTCGGTTAAAAGGATATTCATTCTTTTTGTTGTTGATCATTCATAATCATAACTCATTCATCATTGTATTAATCATATTGAGACTTGTAATTGTTGAACAATCACTTCATTAACGGGAACGGCGGTTCCAACCATTCCATTGAAACTATCCATCACTTCATTATTACTCTCATCTCGGTGAGTCATTCTTAACTTTGTCAGATTATTATTTATTCTTTGATATTCATTACGGTCATTCTCGTTCATATGACCTTCTGGGTTTATATTGCGTGGCCGGGTGCAGATGTGTGGAATTTTTAGTCGGGCACGTTATGGCCATGTATTGGGAGTGATACATTGGACTGTGCACACGGTAACGTTTACCTCCGTGAGACTAATTAGGTACAAGGACGGGTGTGTCCGGACATCCGTATTGTACACTTGCACAGAACACTACGGGCGTACTATGATACCCCTCTCCAGCGTAATTCATAACTAAAGATATTTCATAACTTCAGATATAATCATGATTGTGTATTTTCAACCCTTGAGGATTGTTGTTCTTTGTAACTGACCCCGTTTGGGGATTTTGTTTTTCAGGTATTGGCAAGGCAAAAGCACGGGGAGAACACGCTGACGTCGAGGAGTCCTAGTGATACTAGTAGGGGCCCCCGATCTTTCAGTTATTCATGTTATTGTCCTTTATTTTCCGCTGCAGATTTTCATTTGGATACTCCGTTTCATTCAGTGTTGTGTATTTTATCTTCATATAAAATACACTAGTATTCGGTATTGTCCTGGTGTGTTGTAATTAAACTCCTCATCGGAGTAATTACTGTTGTAATGTGGTTCGGTACTACATTTATCTTGTGTAATTCATTCATTTTCATTTGCCTGGTGGGTCCCAGTCGGGGATCCACGGCACTGTAATATCCGCCTAGTTTGGGGTGTTACAGAGTTGGTATCGGAGCGTGGTTTTGAATACTACCTTCCGAGTCATGTCTCATTTGAAATCATCGTCATCAGACTAGTATCATTGGACTTTCGCGTCACGTGTGACCTGTGCAAATGCCGAGCCAATCGACCTAAGAAGCGTAAGATTTCTAACGCCATGGTATAATTGTCGCAATAGTCATTCATTCATCATTCATCATTTAACAATCCTCAAACATCATCATTCATTATGATCAGGACGATCATATTAACTCATTAATCACTTAATTCATTTCAATACTCGCTAATGATCGTGACGATCATATTAACTCATTAATCACTTAATTCATTTCAATACTCGCTAATGATCGTGACGATCATATTAACTCATTAATCACTTAATTCATTTCAATACTCGATTAATGATCGTGACGATCATATTAACTCATTAATCACTTAATTCATTTCAATACTCAGTTAATGATCAGGACGATCATGTTAACTCATTAATTACTCAATTCATTTCATTACTCAGTTGTCAATCTGGATGATCATATTATCAATCTTGTTAAGTTATTCAAGATAATCATTTTAAGAATTTCATCAGATAATCATGTAACTTCAGTAAATCATTCATATAATCACTAAGTTAGAGCATGTATACTCATTTTCATCATCTCATGACATAATCATAACGTGCTAATCATGCGGGAAATATAATCATTATGCGACCTTCCTACTTCAGTATGGAGAGAGCTGTCAGGGGATGCACGGGGAGAGGCCGCGGTGCGGACCGAAACCCGAGAAATAATCACTCGCTGCCGAGAAATCGTGCCCAGGACTCGGCTCGATCAGAAGATGTTCGGGTTGATCCACTCACTTTTATGCAGGCCATGATGACCCATGTGCAGTTGCTCAATCATCATTGCGCCACTCTGACCGGATTAATCGAGAGAACTCTCCCGTACGAGCCAGCTGCTAAGGAAAGTGCTGAACAACAACCTTCATTTGTCAGCAAGAAATCAACGAAGCGTAATCAACCCGAAGGCGGTCAGTCAACCTGCAAGAAGCCTCGTGTGAGTCCTATCGTTTCTGAGCGACCTCCTACGGCGCATAATCGTGCGGGATCTCATTCCCGAGCGGCCAGTTCGGCCATCACCTGTTTCAATTGTGGAACGCCGGGTCATTTCAGCACTGAGTGTCTGAAACCGTCTATCACGTGCTATAATTGTGGGAATTTCGGGCATAAGGCCCGTTTTTTCCGAAAGGACTCCAAGTCGGCTCCGGCGGCATCTCAAGCCCCGAAGCAACCAGCGTTTCAGAATCAGACTGCTTTGTCATCGTCGTTTAAGGCAATGGAAGCAAATAGAGTTGGAGCTCGTCTTTATCAGACGGGAGCGTCCGGTTCGGGGGCCGACAAGTCCCAGATTCATATGATGAGGAAGATCGACGATCCGGTGGCCCGAATGATTTCAGATATACTCGTAATTTTATTTCAACTTGTGTGTACCTTTTGATGCTGGTACACCGCATTCTTTCATTTTCAAATCATGCTTGAATAGACTTATTTCGGGATAGTTCTATTGCTTGTGGACCTCATACCATCGGTCTACCTGACGATGGAAGAATTTTCGGAATCATATCGAATTAAGCTTAATGACCGCGATTGGTTGATGGATCTAATCGTGGTGAACTTATCTTAGGACGATGTAATTTTCGGTATTAGTTGGTTTGATCGTCTTGATACTATCCTCAGTATTTGTTAGCGTTTGGTCGCTATCTTTCCGTCGTTGGTTGTCGAATGTATGCTTCAGGGAAGTAATCCCCGTTGTTCCAGAAGAAGTATTATTATGACGAAAGCAGAGAAATTCCGCAATCGAACTATTCAATCATTCATTGTATCATTCTCATTGATTGGCCTTTCTAAGGCAATCGAGTTATTCAATCATTCCTTGTATCATTTCCATCGATTGGCTTTTCTAAGACAATCGAGTCATTCAATCATTCATTGTATCATTTTCATCGATTGGCCTTTCAAAGGCAATCGAGTTATTCAAACATTCATTGTATCATCTTCATCGATTGGCCTTTCTAAGGCAATCGAGTTGTTCAATCATTATTGGTATCTCTTTTTATCGACTGACCATTCTAGGGCAATCGAAATGTTCAATCATTCGTGGTATCATTGTCATCGATTGACGATGTATTTCCAGACGAGTTATCTGGTTGCCTTCACATAGAGTAGGGGAATTCAGGAGTGAGTTGGAGCCGGTACGTCCCCTTTATCGAAGGCACCGTATCGGATGGCCCCGACCAGAATGCAGGAGTTGAAGATTCAACTTGAGGAGTAGTTCGAGAAAGGTTATCTCCGACCGAATGCGTCCCCGTGGGGAGCACCAGTGCTGTTTGTCAAAAAGAATGATGGTTCTTTTCGCTTGTGTATTGATTACCGGGAATTGAACCGGGTGACGATCAAGAACAAGTATCCTTTACCCCGTATCGATGACCTTTTGGATCAACTTCAGGGAGCTTCAGTATTTTCCAAGATCGACTTAAGATCTGGATATCATCAGCTGCGGATTCGAGAGTCGGATATCGCGAGGACGGCGTTTCGAACACGCTATGGTCATTATGAGTTCGTAGTTATGCCGTTCGGGCTAACTAATGCACCTGCGGTATTCATGGAGCTAATGAATCGGGTCTTCATCGACTTTTTGGATCGGTTTGTTGTTGTCTTCATCGATGAAATTTTGATTTATTCTCGTAACCGAGAGGAACACGAGATTCATCTTCATCAGGTTCTCGACGTGTTGAGACGAGAGCAACTCTATGGAAAGTTTTCCAAATGTGAGTTCTGGATGCCCGAAGTGACTTTTCTCGGACATGTAATTTCATCGGACGGAGTTCGTGTCGACCCTCGGAAGACGTAGGCTATCCGAGACTGGTTACCTCCGAAGAATGTTAAGGAGATCCGAAGTTTTCTTGGATTAGCGGGCTATTATCGGCGATTTGTGGAGGGATTTTCTAAAATCGCTCAACCCTTGACGAACCTTTTGCGGAAGGATAAGAGATACACGTCGTCCGACGCGTGTCAACGGAGTTTTGAGGAACTCAAGAGCCGGTTAATGTCAGCACCTGTACTTTCCTTACCGCAGGGGACGGAGGGATTTGTGGTTTATAGTGATGCATCCGGACAGGGTCTCAGATGTATACTCATGCAGAATGGGAAGGTTATTGCTTATGCTTCACGGCAATTGAGACCTTACGAGGTTAATTATCCGACTCACGATCTGGAGCTAGCAACCGTGGTGATCGCTTTGAAAATCTGGCGTCATTACCTATATGGCGTCACCTGTCAGATTTTCACCGATCATAAGAGTTTGAAGTATATATTTACTCAGAAGGAGTTAAATATGCGACATAGACGGTGGTTGGAATTAATCAAAGATTATGATATCGAGATCCTTTACCACCCGGGGAAGGCGAACGTTGTCGCCGACGCCTTGAGTCGTAAGTCCGTTCAGGAGCAGATGCTTGCTCGTTTAACAATTCGAAGGAGCTCCAACAGAATTCCTTAGACCCGAGATCGAGGTCCGGCTTCAGCGAGTTCAGGGACACTTTGTATGTTAGAGATTTCATCATCTCTTGAGGATGCAATCGGGGAGAATCGTGGTTCAGACCCAGCATTGTTGCGCATTCGTGAGGATGTGGCTCAGGGGAAAGCCCCTGGATTCGTGGTCCACGAGGATGGACTTTTGAGGTTTAAGAACCGGTTGTGCGTACCGGCGAATGACGAGTTGAAAAACTCTATTTTGAGAGAAGCTCATGCTACCCCTTATTCTGTTCATCCGGGGTCCAGCAAGATGTACAAGGACTTGAAACAAAATTACTGGTGGAGTAATATGAAGCGAGAAGTCGCAGAATTTGTTTCGAGATGCTTAACCTGTCAACAAGTTAAGATTAAACATCAGCGACCGGCGGGTATGCTCAAAACCTCTCCCTATTCCGGAGTGGAAGTGGGAAGACATTTCTATGGATTTCATCACGAGTTTGCCGACGAGTCGTCGTGGCATGAATGTGATCTGGGTGATTGTGGACCGCTTAACTAAATCAACTCATTTCCTTGAGATCAAGGATACGTGGGGTCCTGAGAGACTGGCTCAGTTGTTCATTAAGGAGATAGTGAGACTGCACGGTACTCCTAAGAGTATCGTTTCCGATCGTGACGGACGATTTGTTTCCCATTTTTGGAAATCAGTTCATCGTGCTATGGGAACTCAGCTTAATCTCAGTATTGCCTTTCATCCTCAGTCCGACGGACAATCAGAGAGAACTATTCAGACATTAGAGGACATATTGAGGGCATGCGTCCTCGATTAGTAGACGATTGGGAAGCCCAATTACTGTTGTTTGAGTCCACGTACAGTTTAGTTGGCACGCTGCGATGAAGATGGCACCTTACGAGGCCTTGTACGGTCGTCGTTGTCGATCTCCTTTGTGTTGGGATGACTTGTCAGAATCAATCGGCACCGAGCCCGATATGCTTATAGCCGCCCGGGAGAAGGTAGCTTTGATCAAGAGTCGTATGTTGATGGCTCGAGTCGGCGTAAATCATATGCAGTTAATCGTCGTCGACCACTAGAGTTCGAGATGGGTGACCACGTTTTGGTCAAGGTATCCCCGAGTCGAGGTATTTTCTGTTTCGGAAAACGGGGGAAATTGAGTCCGAGATTCATTGGACCGTTTGAAATTTTGGATCGAGTAGGCGAGTTAGCTTATCGATTGGCTTTGCCTCCGGCATCGAGCTGAATTCATAATGTGTTTCACGTCTCTCAGTTGCGGAAGTATGTTGCCGACCCGAGTCACATACTTCAGTTCGACGAAATCGAGATCGCAGATGATCATTGTATGAGAAGCGTCCCATACGAGTGTTCGAGAGGCAAATCAAACAGTTGAGGAATAAGGCGATTCCTTTGGTCAAGATTCAGTGGTCTAGACACGGAGTCGAAGAGGCTACTTGGGAAACCGAGGATGGTTTGCGGGAGAGTTATCCCGAGTTGTTTGACCCTTAGTTTCGGGGACGAAACTCTTTTAAGGGGGGGTGTATGTAATACCCGGTTGTAATTCAGTCATTATCATTCAGTAATTTCATTCGGTGATTGTCACTCAGTGTATTTTCACTCATTTATAATCATTCATCAATCATGTTCATTCACCCGTGTTCACCGTTCGGAGAAACTTCGAGTTGTGTATCGTTATTGTTCATTGTTTCAACTTTCCGCATATGAGTTCGACTTTGTTAGATCACCATTAATTTTTGGTAACTCCAAAAATTCTGAATCTTTGCAATATTATAGAGCATCGAGTTAGCTTTCCAATGGTTCAAACGGTGAGTCAATCGGAGTCCGGACGAGAGAGTTATGGTCGTTTTAGCTCACCCGCTCATTTTTTCAGTTATTGGCCGATCACTGCCGACCGAACTCGGCCGTGTCGTCCGACACGTCTTTGTACTCGTCCGGAAATGCGAAGTCTCGCCCACAGGACTCGACCGTGTCGTCAGCACGGCCGAGTCAAATACTTCCGGTTAAGCGAACCGATCGCCAGACGCCCGACCGTGTTCCAGACACGGCCGAGTCATGCCGAAGTCGCTTCGGACGGGTCACTATCGGAAGGCCCCTCGCGCCGCGACCGTGTCAAGCGGACATGGTCGAGTCCCTCGCCGCCGCGACAGCCGCCGCCGTGCCGATCGGCACGGCCGTGTCGGCAGGCGATCAACCCTTTAAATTCGTTTTTGAGCATTTCACCATTCCTTCCATTTTTTCCACCTTCATGCGAGAGAGAGAGGCTTGAGGGAGAAAATTCTCTTCACCTATCACTTGAGTGTGGTTTTAATCATTTTCATTCGGTTGTGAAGCTTGGATACTCGATTAAACTCGTGTTCTTCAGATCGAAGTGGTTGGATCTTCAAGAGGTAATTTCTTCAACACCTTGGATTTCGATTCTATGTTGAGATATGATGTTTTGGACGTTATAATCATGTTATATGAAGGGATATGTATATGATTATGAGTTTATATAAGGATTCATTGGATTATTGAGGGATTATTCAAGAACACTTTGAATATCGAGTTGAAATTGGGGGTTTTTCGTTTAATTGTCGTTATAATCACGTTTTCGGATATTCATTTTGGACTATTGATCATTTGGAAGATGTTTGTTGGTTTGAAACACTTCTTGGAGGATTTGATATTGGTATATTGAGATTTGATTGTAAACAATCGGAGTTTGGCCACAACGTATTCGATATAATGCCCCAATGAACTTAGTTTAATCGTATCGACGTTTTGAGTTCGTTATATTCGTGTTGATTCGTATATTGAACGGGTTGTTGGATATTGTATAATTCAAGGTTGTTCGAGCGATCGATATCTCAATTAGGACGTCGTTCGTGGAAGGATAATTATCACCGGTGTTGTGTAAGTTAATTCTTACTCAGTTAAAAGGATATTTATTCTTTTTGTTGTTGATCATTCATAATCATAACTCATTCATCATTGTATTAATCATATTGAGACTTGTAATTGTTGAACAATCACTTCATTAACGGGAACGGCGGTTCCAACCATTCCATTGAAACTATCGATCACTTCATTATTACTCTCATCTCGGTGAGTCATTCTTAACTTTGTCAGATTATTATTTATTCTTTGATATTCATTACGGTCATTCTCGTTCATATGACCTTCTGGGTTCATATTGCGTGGCCGGGTGCAGATGTGTGGAATTTTTAGTCGGGCACGTTATGGCCATGTATTTGGAGTGATACATTGGACTGTGCACACGGTAACGTTTACCTCCGTGAGACTAATTAGGTACAAGGACGGGTGTGTCCGGACATCCGTCTTGTACACTTGCACAGAACACTACAGGCGTACTATGATACCCCTCTTCAGCGTAATTCATAACTAAAGATATTTCATAACTTCAGATATGATCATGATTGTGTATTTTCAACCCTTAAGGATTGTTGTTCTTTGTAACTGACCCCGTTTGGGGATTTTGTTTTTCAGGTCTTGGCAAGGCAAAAGCACGGGGAGAACACGCTGACGTCGAGGAGTCCTAGTGATACTAGTAGGGGCCCCCGATCTTTCAGTTATTCATGTTATTGTCCTTTATTTTCCGCTGCAGATTTTCATTTGGATACTCCGTTTCATTCAGTGTTGTGTATTTTATCTTCATATAAAATACACTAGTATTCGGTATTGTCCTGGTGTGTTGTAATTAAACTCCTCATCGGAGTAATTACTGTTGTAATGTGGTTCGGTACTACATTTATCTTGTGTAATTCATTCATTTTCATTTGCCTGGTGGGTCCCAGTCGGGGATCCACGGCACTGTAATATCCGCCTAGTTTGGGGTGTTACATATTGGTGCTACGCTTTGAAGGCAGGAGATGGTGGGATTGATATGTCATCGATTTCAGTCGTTAATGAATATCCCGATGTATTTCCGGACGACTTACCAGGATTACCACCGTAGCTGGAAGTCGAGTTTCCTATTGATCTAAAGCTGAATGTGTTGTTACCCAAAATATTATTCGGAGATAGTATTGCTGGAATGATCGAGTACCAAACAAATGCGAGAACACTTCCGGGAGAAAATAGATAACACAAGATTTGCCGGGGTTGTTAATCCCGGGCTTGAATGCTCTCGCGAGATGTTATTAATAAATATACTGTCGAGTACAAATATTAATGTTAGAATCTAATACAAGGAGTGTAAAGACTTCTAGTTATCTAGGCTTTAGAGCGCGTAGATTGCCGGAAGAACTAGATAGATAGATCTGTGAGTTCTTGCTTGGGATATATGATGAATGTGTATGAATATCACTATGAATGTGTTAGTGGTGCCAAAAGAGCCTTTGATTCTCTCTTTGGTGTGTATTTTGCACTTAATTCGTAGTAAAAATTCGTCCCTTTGGCCACAGCAGTGAGTCCTCTATTTATAGGGGACAGGGTAGTTGGGACCCTTCAGGCGATCGCCGGCGGCCGCCGTTTTTTATATTATAATAAGGTGACCGATCGTCCCGTCACGTGGGGCTGTTCCCTTAAAGTCTGGGGCTGCTGCTGGCGCCAGCTGTGCGACCCAATGGGAGGCCAACACACGTCCTGGGCAGCTGTCTGGGGAGGACCCACTTTGTACCTTTCGGCGGCTTTGTCGGTAGGTGTGGCAGGTGACAGGCTGGGTCAAAGATCCTATTTGTCGGTATCCTTTGAAGATCCTCACGTGGGCCACAGCCCAAGATTCGGTCTTCGATGACTTTGACGGATGCTAGATCCATACGTGGCACGAGGTGATCGCCTCTGGTTCGCTTATTAAAGACGATCGTCAGATATTAGAAGACGATCGCTGGGTACCAAAAGACGGTCGCCGTATGGTGCCGAACTCCGGGCGTTTGTCCAGAGTATGTCTTCCAGGGTTGGCCTCTCTGATTGTGATGCCGATCGCCTATCGAGGCGAATTAATTGCCGCACAACAATTGCCCCCCAGCTCACCTCGATGTTGAAAACACGGGGTGAGGTGGCACTGTTGGCGATCGCCAATGTTTAAACGATCAGACGATCTGAATTCAAAAATGGACGACCTTCTTTCGTGTCGGGAGCAGCGGGAAAAGAAGGCGGGCTTTCCAAAAGTGGCAGGGACACGCGTCGCGCCGCTGTTGGGGGAATCCGACGGCTTGTCAGATTTGTCGGCTGGCGTGCCCTCGAAAAGACGCGTACGCGGGATCCGAGGGCATTTTTTAATGCGTCCCCACGTGATGGTTGCGATCCAGTCCTCGAGGTTTCTCCTATTTACATTTAGACCCTTGTCCCCATCTATAAAAGGGTCTGTGCTTCTTCTCCTTCACTTTTTTACGCGTCCTTTGTATCCATAGCTGAATTTCTGCAGAAATTTCTGGAGCTTGTTGCGCCGACCGCCTTTCTTTAGGTAAGAAACCCAATTCTTCTTTTAGAGATGTTAAACGGGCTAGCCCTAGCGGTTTCGGGCTAGCCCTAGCGGGCTTCGGGCTAAACGGTCCGGGCCAAAAAAGCCCGGATTTAAACGGGCTAGGAAATACCGGTCCTAACCCTAACCCTAACGGGTTTCGGGCTAAACGGGCTAAACGGGCTAAATATTTAAAAAATCTATTTTTTATTTTTTTATAAGTCATAAACAAAAAAACAGTAACAATATATTTTATATATAATAACAACTATACTATAATAAATATAACAAAAAATACACTTTTATGTATATACATATATATATATACACACTATATTAACAAATACATTAATAATATATATTATATATAATATTAATATATATTACATATATAATATTAATATATGTTATATAAATATAGTATTACTTTAAGTTGAAATTAATATATATATATATATATATATATATATATATATCGGGCTTCGGGCTAGCCCTAGCGGGCTTCGGGCTAGCCCTAACAGGCTTCGGGCTAAACGGTCCGGGCCAAAAAAGCCCGGATTTAAACGGGCTAGGAAATATCGGCCCTAACCCGGTTTTTTGGCGGGTTAAATGGGCCAGCCCTACGGGCCCGAGCCCTTTTAACATCTCTATCTTCTTTCTCCCTTAATTTTTTGAGAATATGTCGGGAGGATCTAAGGTCTTCGAGGTCGGAAGCACTTCTGCCGCCGCGGCTTCGCCGAACCGGGAGGGAATTCCTATGGGAATCCCCGTGGAAACGGCCGCAGAGGCTATTCGTGCGGGGATTGCACCCGCAGAGCTTGAGGAGCTTTTCAAAGAGGCCGTAGTGGCGGGCTCTGCGGCGGCGGAGGAGCGAGATGCGTCGCCGGTGGAGGAAGACGAACTGATGCGTTTGTCTTGGGAAAAAGATAGCGTCTCCGGCCCCGTCTATACGGCTTTTGCTAAACTTATGGAGGGGATTGCCGGGCCCTTTCCGGAGTTTGATTTCGAGGCTTACTCCGCGGCTTATCCCGATGTACATGTGTTGCGGACGGAGTTTCGGCCACGAACTGTCTCAATGGGCTCTTGGTCGATTCGAGTTCGGCGACTGGAAGGACACGACCTACCGGAGGGCCAAGTATCATATTCCCTCCGATGTGTCATTGCACGTGCCCTCCGAGAACGAACGTGCCGACCACCTCCCGAGGGTATGGTCGCCATCAACGAAATGACCACATTGCCGATTTGCAGCTTCCCTTGCCGTTCGCCGTTTCGTATCTGATCGCTGAATTTGGCGCCTCTTGATTGACGCCGAAGCCTGCCGCAGACATCAGCACATTGACGTTGTTTGGCGGTCACAGGTTGTTTCGCTTGCCCTCTGCGCTGGAGATGAATTATCTCTTTAAGTTGACTGTGCAGAAGGGATCGATCGGTGGTTACCATATCCAAGGTCGCCAGGGTAGGGTGGTCATTGGGGTGCCGAGCAAGGCTCGGGGTGACCTGACAAAGTGGTGCTGGGTTGGTGGTGCATGGAGGTCGGCATCGAGCAAACCGCCGGAGGAGAAGTTGGATATCCCCACCAATTTTCGGGAGAGGAATCCAAGTAAGGGTTTCCATTCTCCCTTTATTTGGATACTCCTTTGACTGATCTAATTTATTTCCCTTTTTGCAGGATCCCTTGCTCCAACGATTGACGATCTCCTCTTTGATTTCTCGATCGTCTGGGAGCGGATTCGCGCATTGCCAGATTCCTATAAGGACGTTCAATCAGTCAGCCAAGAATCTCATCGGTTGGGAGCTCGACTGTTTCGCTTCCCTCGCCACCTGAAGGCCCCTGGTATGACTTTTCATTTATTCTCTTCTGCGAGGCGATCGTCTCCAAGAGGTCGCCATGTCTAAGTAAGTGTGAAACTTGTTTGAGTTTCTTCTTTGGCAGAGATTTATTTTCCTCGTATCGTCGAGCTACCACAGGAGATTGCCATGTCTAATCCCGGTTTTCTCGGTCGCCTTCATCTGGGAAAGAAAACGGGTCGCGTTGCTGCGACGTCGTCTCGCCCTGCCCCTGTGGTGAGGCCCGCTGCGGTGCCGGTCGCCGAACCGGAATCTCCAGGTGAGGAACAACTTCAGCGCAACCGCAAGAGGCGGAGGCCGGAGGGGTCCCTTCCGTCGGCTGAGGCGGATTTAGCTATTTTGGAGCCGCCGATCGCCGCTCCCCCTGTTTCTTCCGTTCCGATGGCGGAGGGGTCTGGTCCCAGGCCATCGGCATCAAGCTCCAGGACATCTGCCGGCTTTTTGAAAAGGACGGCGATCGCTGACGCCGAGACTCCTCGGGGAAAGCCCTTTTTCGGCCGTGATCCAGAGCTGGTCAAAAGGTGAGAATGGTTTGAACCTTTCGAGCTAGGCGTTCTGAGTAAGGCTTAGGCTAACTCTTTGGTTTCCTTGGTTTGCGCTGCAGGGTTCGTCTTGACGATCCGGACGTTGCTCCCATGGTGCTGGACTTTCTGTCGAGCAAGGCTCCGCAACAGTCTCTTGATGTCCCTGCTTACGTTCGCCAGGCTATCACCTCTCTACCCAAGGCTTGGACGACCGATCTCGATGCGATCGCTCGTCGGCGATCTGGAGACGCCATGCAGGCGACCGTTGTCCTGGCTCTTCAGACGGCGACGATGGCCGTCCAAGCTGCTAGGGATTTTGAGGGGCGACCCTCCACTGCTCATCTCCATCGCGACCTCGAGGCCGCCCGGAACAAAAATATCGAGGATGCTAACCGGATCCGGTCTATGGAGAAGGAGTATGAGGAGACGGCCAAAAGGGCTAAGCAGGACGTGGATCGATTGATGCAGGAGCTGAGCCGCTCCAAGGAGGCTGCCGATCGGTCCCGTGACGAGGAGCACGAAACTCGCCAGAAGCTCGCGGCGTCGCAGGAGGAGGAGGCCGGACTGAAGGCGATGGTTGATCGGCTCAGCGGTGAGCTGGACGTGGCAAGGAAAGAGCTGGAGAAGTCCCAGGGTGAGAATGCCGCCAAGGTTGTCGAGCTGGCGGAGGCTGAGAAGACGGCCGCAGAGTTGAAGGGCCAACTGAAGGCGATCGAGACCGATCCCTACCAAAGTGTGGCGCTCGCCGGCGAGTTTGCCTATTACTTGGCATATGCTGACGCTGTTCGAGCTGCTAAAAAGGCGGGGGTCGAGATCGGTCCCTTGATGGAGAGCTTCAAATCCTATGTCCTTGAGCATCCTCTGCATCCAGAATTCTCTTTGCCGATCCTTGATTTAGCCGACTTCGGGATCGACTTGAATTGGTATACGGGTAAACTCATTCATCCCGAGGCCGAAGCCGATCTGCAACCCGAGGGGCCTTGAGAGACATTTTGTCTTCCTCTGTAACTTTGTATTTTTTTGTTTTCCTTTTGTAATGCCTTCGGGCTCCGTAATGTATGAAACTCGTGTTATGAATAAAATGCTCCTCATTATATACGATCGCCCTTTGAATGTTTGCGTGCAATTTTTACGAGTACGTGTATATTTGCTTTCGACTTTTTGTTCGTCCGGCCGATTGTCTGAGTGTTGAAAGTGTTGACATGTTTTGAATCGGAATTCTTACTTGTAATTTTTGTCGGACGACCTCGATCGCCCTGCATGTTTTTGAGCGAAGCCGATCTAGTGTGGTTCCTCTTCGTTCGATCGTATTTGAGATTATCTCGACCTATCCCTGCCCCCTTGTTTTTGTTCACTTATTGTAAGTAAGGAAACAAAGACTAGTCTGTCTGGCGAGCTATCTTCATTTTGCCGATTCTGAAGAGTCATGTTTGGTTGGGGTGTTCGATGGACCGATCTCCCCAATCGTGTCTTCGTGTGCGAGGGATATTGTGTATCCCGCGACTCACTTTTTGTGAGGGTCCTCCGTTAGGCTACGCCTGCCTTGTGTTAAAACGAAAGGCGGGCGATCTCGGTCTGGAGGAGTCCTTGCGCGGAGTGTTGTCGGCTTTATTCGACACCACATCCGTGGCTTGTCAGCTCTGCTTCCACCTCGGCCCGCCATGAAGATGGCGATCCTCGACGGTGTACGTTGAGACGGGGGTAACGGCACGTCGCATTGTTCGGGTTCACCATGTTAGATGATGTACCTTGAGGACGTGCGATCGTGCCTACTGATTATTTTGGAGGGTCCTTCGGCTACGCTGGCCTCGTATTTAAACGAAGGGCGGGAGATCTCAGCCCAAAGGAACCTTGCATGGGCGAAGCTGTCGGTTCCATCGACCTCCAGGACCATGGCTGCATTATTTTTACCTAGGATCGTCGTGATCAGCGATCGTATGCGATATGCCTGGTGGGGCGATCGCCATAATAGATGGGATAGGAAAAAATCTCATTATATTCCTTGGAGATCATTGAAATTGAATACAAATTTATCACTGATAGTATTTTTTCAGATGCACGGCGTTCCAGGGGTATTGGTCGAGATGTCGGGATGTTCCATTCGTAGGCTCCTTTAGTTAGCCATCTGGATACTCAAAGGCCCCTCGATTCGGACCAAAACGCCTGTGTGGGTTTGGATCTTCTTAAGGACGAGATCGCCCACTTGAAATCTTCTTTCTCTGACCTTTGAATTGAAGAACTTCTCGGCTCTCCTTTTGTGGATTGTGTTCTTCATTTCTGAGGTCAGCCGTCTTTCTTCGAGCATGTCTAGGTCGATTCGTCGGGCTATATCGTTGTCGGTCGTCATCTCCTGTTCGGTTCGATGGCTGAGGACGGCGATCTCTGAAGGAATCACCGCTTCTGTTCCGAAGGTAAGGACGAACGGGGTTTCGCCGGTTGAATTACAGGTCGTTGTTCGGTAGGACCACAAAACGTCTGGGAGCTCGCTCGCCCAACGTCCTTGTCTGGATTCGAGTCGCGCTTTAATCGTGTGTTTGAGGATCTTATTCACTGCCTCTACTCGCCTGTTAAATGCGAGGGTGATAGGGCGCGAGAATAACCTTTTGATTCCCCACTTCTCACGATTGCATGACTTCTAAACCGTCAAGCTGTTTTCCGTTGTCGGCGATGATGGCACAGGGCGACAAGAATCGGCATACGATGTTTTTCCATATAAACTTGATCACTTGTTCTTGGCGATCTTGTTGAGCGGTTCGGCCTCGGCCCATTTGGTGAAATAGTCGACCCAACGATGGCGAACTTACAACTCGAGCCGTCGGCAAGGGACCTATAAGGTCGATGCCCCATTGCGCAAATGGCCAAGGGCTATACATGGAGGTGAGCTGTTCGGGTGATAGTTTAATGTTGGGGCCCATTATCTGACACCTATGACACGATCTGGCATAGGCGACCGCATCTTTCCGAAGTGATGGACAGAAAAACCCTTGTCTGGTTATCTTATGGATGAGGGCTCGCCCGCCCGCGTGGTTTCCACAAATCCCGTCATGGATCTCAGCTAAAACGAGCCGACCTTCCTCCGGTGTAATACACTTGAGGAGGGGAAGGCTGAAGGCTCGCTTGTAAAGCCGATCGTCCAATAGGGTATACCTGGTTGCACGGCCGAGTTGGCGAGCTTTAACACGGTCGTCAGGGACCGTTCCGTCCTTCAAGTATTTGATGAACGGGGTCATCCAATTCTCTCCGGCGATGGCGACCGTGGTAACCAAATTCCTGTCGATCGCCGGCCTTGCTGACTTTGTGATTTGGATATTGGAGAAGTCGACTGCCCCATCCGATGATGCTAGCTTGGAAAGAGCATCGGCTTGGGAGTTGTGCTCTCTCGGGACTTGTTCGATTAGCACTTATTCAAATTTTGTGCACATTTCGGCGACCAGCTCTTGGTATTTGACCATCTGTTCGCCGCGTGCCTCATATTCTCCCTTGACTTGGTTCACGACCAAAAGGGAGTCTATGAAGATATGGAGGCGACGAACATCTAGGGCGAGGGTTAGATCGAGCCCGCCTACCAAAGCTTCATATTCGGCTTCATTGTTGGTCGCACGAAAACCGAAGCGTACAGCATTTGTGAAACTCTGACCGTCGGGGCTGATGAGGACAATCCCTGCCCCTGCTCTAGCATTGGTCGCTGAGCCATCCACGTATAATTTCCAGGCAGGTCGGCCGACCTGGGTTGGACTGTGAGGGAACGTTAATTCCACCACGAAGTCCGCCAGAGCTTGGCCTTTGATCGCCGTGCGAGGAGCGTAAGTGATACCGTATTGGGCGATCTCCAGCGACCACTTGAGGAGTCGCCCGTTGGTGTCCGGTCGGTGCAGGACTTGTCTTAGAGGTAGAGTTGTTAGGACTTCCACTTGATGATCGAAGAAATAAGCCCTCAGCTTACGAACACTCATGACAAGGGCGTAGGCGATCTTCTCTAAAGGCGTATAACGTGTCTCAGCGTCGTGGAGCGCCTGGCTAACATAATAGATCGGCAAGTGGGCCTGACCCTCTGCTCGCACCAGAACGGCACTCAGCGCGACCTCCGAGGCCGCCAAGTAAAGGAATAATTTTTCACCGGGGATCGGCTTTGCCAGGATCTGGGGGTTAGATAGATATTCCTTTATCTTGGCGAATACTATCTGGCTTTCTTTCGTCCATGCGAACTTCTTGTTCTTGATGGTCGCGAAGAAAGGCTTGCTTTTATCGCCGAGCCGTGATATGAAACGGTTGAGGGCGGCTAGACAACCTGTGAGGCGTTGCACCTGCTTGATGTTTCGCGGTTCCCGCATGTCAAGGATCGCCTGTATCTGGGTGGGGTTCGCCTCGATCCCCCTTTGGCTCACTATGTGCCCCAGGAACTTCCCAGAGCCCACCCCGAAGTTGCATTTCTTGGGGTTCAGCTTCATCTTAAACTTCTCAAGGATGGCGAACGTCTCGGCGAGATCGTTGAGGTGATCTTCCTTCTTGAGGCTTTTGACTACGATATCGTCAATGTAGACCTCCATTGTCTTGCCGATCTGATCGGCGAACATTCTGTTGACTAATCGCTGGTAGGTCGCCCCTGCGTTTTTCAAGCCGAACGGCATTCTGACCCAAAAGTATATGTCTTTTTCTGTGTGGAAAGATGTGTGTTTTATGTCTTCCTCCGCCATTGGGATTTGATGATATCCGGCGAAGGCATACATAAACGACATCATTTTGCAACCTGCCGTGCTATCGACCAGGTGATCAATATGAGGCATCGGGAAGTGATCTTTTGGACATGCCGCGTTGAGGTCGATGAAGTCAATGCATAATCTCCAGGAGCCAGTTGGCTTTTTGACGAGCACCGCGTTGGCGACCACCGTGGTTAAATGCGTGGCTACTCCGATCAATTTGTTGTTGAGTAACTTCTGGACTTCTATGTCGAGCGCCGCGTATTTCTCGGGACCGAACTTCCTACGCTTCTGGTGAACAGGCTTCATCGCCCGGTCGATCTTCAGATAATGGCAAGCGTGTTCCGGACTTATGCCAACCATATCTTGATGCGACCAGGCAAAGACTCCGATGTTCCTACGTAGCAAGTTGATCAGATCTCCCTTTAATTCGCGGTCGATGCTTGCGCCGATTTGTACTTCCCGTTCTGGATGATCCGGATCCATCGTAATACTTTCCAACTCTTCGACAGGAACGGTCGCCTCTCGTTTTGTACGATCTCTGGACTCGGTCCTTGGATCGATGTCGAGACTTGGCTCGAAACCGATCCTTGGCTCGATGTCGTCCGTCAATTGATGAGAGATGGCGTACCCTGAGTCGGGTTGGTACGAAGTGTTGGGCTCGTCGATCTCCATGGGTTGATCGTCGGTCGCTTTAATGTTACATATAGTATGGGAAGTATTGAAAGAAGTAACAACATAGGAGTAATTCAAACATCTCTTTGCCATTAGCTGATCTCCTTTTACAGTACCGACCGTCCCATCGGCAGTGGGGAATTTGATACAGTAAAAGAAAGATGAGGCGACCGCCTCAAAGGTTTCTAAAAAGGGGCGACCTAGGAACCCATTATAGATGCTGGGCCTATCTATGATTACAAAGCTTAGGTTCCTAGTAATCCTAACCTTGGGATCATAAAAGCATACTAGCTCAACGGAGAGCTTGATCCTCCCGTAGGCTTGGACTGTGTTGTCGCCGAACCCTTGGAGCACGGTGTCGAAAGGCTTGATGAATTTGATTAAGTTGCCGAGTTGGTCTAGGGCGGATTTGAATATGATGTTGCAGAAACTCCCATTGTCGACCAACACACGATCGACCGTCTTCCCAAGGATGCAAGCGGAGATCACTAGTGCATCCTTTTTGGGACATTGCACTCCTTCCCTGTCCTTGTTGGAAAAGGTGATGAGCGCGTCTCTAGAGATGGTCGGCTCCGGAGGAACTACAACATGGACTCCGGCGAATGCCCTCAGCTCGGCCTTTCGCTTCCTGTTCGACATGGTGGAAATCGGGGAAAGACCTCCGAGGTTTCCACCTCCGGCTTGAAGCATGTTGATCCGACCGCCAGGGTTGATCGGTGGGACCGATTCATCAGAGTATTCCGGCTCATGCTTGATCCTGGCGACCGGATTGGGAGGAGTTCTCTCGCGTTGTCGGCGTTCGCGCCCTCCGGTCCTTTCCGTCCTTGGCTCCGGCTTGGTGACCAAGTTGTCCAGTTTGCCTTCCTCAAACAGCCGCGGAGTCTGTCGAGGAGGTCGCGGCATTGGCTAGTGTTGTGGCCGGGACTCTTATGATAGGCACAGAATTTGCTACGGTCTAGGTGACCGTGGTCCCTTATCGGCTTTGGTTTGGAAAGCCACTCGCGACCCTTGATCGCGTTGAAGATGTGGGCCGGAGATAAGTTGAGGTTGTGGAGAAGGTGGACTTCTACATCCTCGAAGGCTTTGAACTCGCCAGGCGGCTTGGCGATCGCCTTTCTGGGCTTGGCGACCGCCTTCTTCTGGACATGGGAAGGTGCTTTTCCTTCTTCGGATGGTCCCTCTTCTGAGCGGAGTGAGAGCATCCTCTGTCTAGCCAAGAAACCGGCGGCTTTGCCGCGGAAGATTGAGTAGGTCGGGGGGATATCTTTTGTGAGGTGTCTGAACATGGGCTAACGTCCGTGGAATCCGCTCATAACTGAGTTGAGAGCGATCTCGTCGCTGACGGGCTCACCGGTGAGGACTATCTCGTCTACCCGGTCGATGTAATCCTCATCCGATTCGTCCTTCCCCTGCCTGATTTTCATCATGCGGTGGGGACCTTCCGGGCGAGCGACCTTGGCGGCGAAATACGACGTGAAGTCGTTCGCCAGCTTCTCAAAGCAATTGATTGAGCGAGATGGTAGTGAGATGTACCACCTGTAGGCGAGATCGCCCAGAGTTAACGGGAACATACGACATTTCGTCGCATCTGAAGCTCCGCATCCGGTCATGTAGATCCGGAATTTGCTTAAGTGGGTGTCCGGATCCGATCTCCCCTCATATAGAGGCGTTTGCGGGGGATTGATCGTTGGTTGGACTGGGGCAAGCTCGATCTGAGTCGCGAGTGGTTTGCTTGACCCAACGATCGGTCTCCTGGCGCCTGCCCCATTTTCCAGGAGCGCCTTCACCTCGTCCAGCTGGCGTTGCATGGCGGCCATCGCCGTTACTGGCCTTGCCGGCCCGGCTCTCGAGCGTGAACAAGGCGATCGTGTACCGATCCCTAGCCCCGTGGTGAATGACGAGCTCCTGCCCGGTGGGTTCCTTTCTTGGGCGAGCAGGCTGTTGGCCGGCTGTCTCTGGGAGTCGGATATGCCGAACTCCAGTAAAGGATTGATTCCGATGTTACCAGTGGGGCACAGTGCCGGGCCGCCATGAGGGATCGCTCCCGGGCGGTGAAGACGGAATCGTCCGTCTTACGAGAGCCTTCCCGTGGCTCGGGGCTTTTGTCGATTTCTCAACATAGATCCCCTTGAGCTTCGTTTGCTTGCCGGCGGTTGGGCGACGGGGTGATGGTGGGCGAATCGCGGGCCCTCTGCCGTTCCCTGAGGATGGCTATAGCCTCCTCAATCTATTCCGATGTCTGGAACTGATCGAGTGAGAGGCTAGAACCGTCCCTCGGGGGCGGGAGCGAGAGCCTAGCGTCGCCACGGTCGCCTTCCGCCGTGGGCTGGGATTCGGTCCTCGCCGGAATAAGATTTCCGGCAGATCTCAGGGTGGCCCTCTTGGAGGTTGTTGCTGATGTCATTTTCTGAAGGTTTTTCTATTGAAGAACAGTGAGTGTTTCTTCAAGTATATGTCCGGAGAAAAGTGAGTGTTCTTCGAGACGGTAGGAATAAAATTGAAGGTTTAGAAACCCCTTCCTCTAGCGCCAATTGTTGTTACCCAAAATATTATCCGGAGATAGTATTGCTGGAATGATCGAGTACCAAACAAATGCGAGAACACTTCCGGGAGAAAATAGATAACACAAGATTTGTCGGGGTTGTTAATCCCGGGCTTGAATGCTCTCGCGAGATGTTATTAATAAATATACTGTCGAGTACAAATATTAATGTTAGAATCTAATACAAGGAGTGTAAAGACTTCTAGTTATCTAGGCTTTAGAGCGCGTAGATTGCCGGAAGAACCAGATAGATATATCTGTGAGTTCTTGCTTGGGATATATGATGAATGTGTATGAATATCACTATGAATGTGTTAGTGGTGCCAAAAGAGCCTTTGATTCTCTCTTTGGTGTGTATTTTGCACTTAATTCGTAGTAAAAATTCGTCCCTTTGGCCACAGCAGTGAGTCCTCTATTTATAGGGGACAGGGTAGTTGGGACCCTTCAGGCGATCGTCGGCGACCGCCATTTTTTATATTATAATAAGGTGTCCGATCGTCCCGTCACGTGGGGCTGTTCCCTTAAAGTCTGGGGCTGCTGCTGGCGCCAGCTGTGCGACCCAATGGGAGGCCAACACGCGTCCTGGGCAGCTGTCTGGGGAGGACCCACTTTGTACCTTTCGGCGGCTTTGTCGGTAGGTGTGGCGGTGTGACAGTGGTCAAAGATCCTATTTGTCGGTATCCTTTGAAGATCCTCACGTGGGCCACAGCCCAAGATTCGGTCTTCGATGACTTTGACGGATGCTAGATCCATACGTGGCACGAGGTGATCGCCTCTGGTTCGCTTATTAAAGACGATCGTCAGATATTAGAAGACGATCGCTGGGTACCAAAAGACGGTCACCGTATGGTGCCGAACTCCGGGCGTTTGTCCAGAGTATGTCTTCCAGGGTTGGCCTCTCTGATTGTGATGCCGATCGCCTATCGAGGCGAATTAATCGCCGCACAACAGAATGCAGCTCCTATTTCTCGGTCACCGTATCTTATGGCACCATCAAAGATGTTAGAGTTAAAGAAACAGTTGAGGGAATTGCTAGATAAAGGTATATTCGACCGAGCGCATCACCTTAGGGTGCGCATGTGCTTTTCGTTACAAAGAAAGATGGATCGCTTCATTTATGCATCGACTATCGAGAATTAAACAAGCTGACCATCAAAAATAAATACCCTTTGCCGTGGATTGATGACTTTTTTGATCAGCTTCAGGGAGCGACAGTCTTCTCGAAGATTGATTTACGGTCGGGTTATTATCAATTGATGATTCGGGATAGCAATACACCGAAAGCTGCATTTCGGATGAAATATGGCCGTTACGAGTTTGTGGTTATATCTTTAGGGCCAACTAATGCCCCAGCAGTATTCATGCAGTTGGTGAACAAGTTTTTTATCGAATATCTGGATAAATTCTTAGTCGTTTTCATTGATGACATTCTTATCTATTCCCGGAGTCAGGAGGAGTACGATGTACATCTTCATATTGTGCTAGAAATTTTGAGAGATGAATAGTTAAATGCGAAGTTTTCCAAATGTGAGGTTTGGCTCAAGGAAGTAACATTCCTCGGGCATGTGATTTCAGCAGAAGGGGTTCGGGTTAACCCGCAGAAGATAGAGGCGGTACTGGCGTGGGAACCACCTAAAAATGTGAAGGAAGTGAGAAGATTCCTAGGACTTGCGGGTTACTACCGTAGGTCCGTCGAGGGGTTTTCCAGGATCGCTCGACCACTTACTCAATTACTTCAGAAAACTCAGAAATTTGAGTGGAACGCGGATAGGCATAATAGCTTCGATGAGTTGAAGAGACGTTTGACCACCGATCCAGTTCTAGCCTTGCCATAGGGGAACGATGATTTTGTGGTTCATAATGATGCTTCAGGCCTCGGACTTGGATGTGTTTTAATGTAGAGAGATAGGGTTATTGCTTATGCATCTCGACAGTTGAAACCATATGAAGCAAATTACCCTACTCATGATTTCGAATTAGCTACAGTCATTTACGCTTTAAAAATTTGAAGGCATTATCTCTACGGATTGTCATGTAAGATTTACACGGACCACAAGATTCTGAAGTATATCTTCAGCCAGAAGGAATTGAACATGAGGCAACGTAGGTGGCTAAAATTAATCAAGGACTACGATCTTGAGATTTTTTATCATCCGAGCAAGGCCAATGTAGTAGCAGATGCGTTGAGTCGTAAGCCGATGGCTCTTCAGATGTTAGAAGTACTTACGCCTCAAAGCAAGATCTAACAGGATTTAATTTGTCAGAATATTGAGGTTTGGCTTCATAGAGTTCAGGGTCAGTTGTGTGCGTTAGAAATCACTTCATCTTTGGTTGATGACATCAAAGCGAGGCAGTATGAAGACCCATTTTTAGTTCAGTTGAGAGAGGATGTGAAGAAAGTGAAAGCTCTTGGGTTTGTAATTCAGGAGGATGGAATTTTGAAATTTCGAAGGAGATTGTGTGTACCAGGTGACGTTGAGTTGAGGCAGAAAATTTTGAGAGAAGCTCATACTATACCTTATTCCATACATTCTGGTACAAGTAAAATGTACAAGGATGTAAGGAGAAATTTCTGGTAGAGTAACTTGAAGAAGGGCGTTAGCGAGTTTATATCGAAGTGTTTGACCTGCCAGCAGGTTAAGATCGAGCATCAGCGATCCGCGGGGTTATTGCGACCACTTTCTATTCTGGAGTGGAAGTGGACGAATATTTCTATGGATTTCATTACCACCATGCCTAGGACTCGGACCGAAATGAACATGATTTAGGTCATTGTCAATCGATTAACCAAATCTGCTCATTTTCTGGGTATTAAGGATACATGGGGACCGGAGAGACTAGCCTGGGTGTTCATTGTAGAAATCGTGAGGTTGCATGGGCTCATAAGAGTATTATTTCTGATCGAGATGGTTGATTTGTATCACATTTTTGGCACACTGTTCTTCGAGCTTTGGGGACCGAGTTGAGACTCATTACATCCTACCATCCCCAGACAGACGTACAGTCAGAGAGGACGATACAGATGTTAGAAGATATGTTTAGAGCATGTGCCTTAGACTGGAAAGATAATTGGGAGTCGCACCTGCCGTTGATCGAGTTTACGTACAACAATAGTTGGCACGCCCCGATCAAAATGGCACCATTTGAGGCTTTGTATGAAAGGAGGTGCAGATCGCCACTGTGTTGGGATGATGCATCTGAATTCATTGGTACCAAACTGGACTTACTAGTTGAGATGAGAGAGAAGATTGCTTTAATTCATGATAGGCTGTTGACGGCTCAGAGTCGACCGAAGTCTTATGCCGACACGCATCACCGCCCGTTAGAGTTTGAGGTTGGGGATCATGTATTACTTAAGGTATCACCGACTCGGGGAGTTTACCGCTTTGGTTGGAAGGGTAAGTTTAGTCCGAGATACATTGGACCTTTCGAGATATTAGAGCAAGTTGGAGATCTTGCATATCGATTGGGTCTGCCTCCGTCCTTGAGTCACATGCATAACATATTTCATGTCTCCCAGCTAAGAAAGTATATATCGGATCCTAGTCACTTTATCAATTTTGGAGAGATTGAACTGGAGCCCGACGTCACATTTGAGGAGAAACCAATTCAGATTTTGGAGCGTCGAGTAAAGCAGCTTAGGCACAAGACCATTCCTTTAGTTAAAGTGCAATGGTCGAGACACGGATCAGAGGAGGCGATATGGAAAATGGAGGATAATATGAAGGCGAGATATCCCTAGTTATTCACATTGTAAGTTTCGAGACGAAACTTTTTTTTAGAGGGAGAGAATGTAATATCCGCACTTTTTATTTTTAGTAATTTCTATTTTGGGTGTATTTTCATTTCTGATGACTCGCTTGTAATTGTTTTGGTATTCTGAAACTATTTTGTTCTGCATTTACGGCCATCTGAATGAGTTTCAGAGTTGTTTTACGAGATTTTGCATATTGTGTACGCGTTTAGGCTCGATTTTCGTAAATCTTGTTCTAAACCGACGTTTCGTTACTTCTAAGAGATCCTTTTATATTTTTGGATATGTTACGACTTTCTGCGATTGTTATTTGACCTCAAATTGTGATTCTCAAGAGTCTGGGCCGTTTTGTAATTTTTCATAGCTTTGGGTACTATTATTGGAATTATTTGTCCGTTCTATCGGATGGTTAGAATCATGTATTTTGATGGGAGCGTGAGCTTGCATGTTGTCATTTCTTAATAACGCCTCATTATTCGATAGTAAATATCAAGTTTGTATCTTCCAAGACGTGTATATTCTGACCGGAATTCACCATCGTATTACTGTGTCAGAACAGTTAGCGCATGCTAACGGTATACTTAGTGCGCGCTAAGGTGGCATTTCTAGCACACGCTAGACTCATGCGTGACGCACGCTAACCAAGCTGGACAGTAGGTTTCTAACTTCTGGAATGAGTTGAGTAGCGTACGTTAAAGTTTCCATTGCGTACGCTAATGAGTCTATTAGCGTACATTATTATTTTGTTGCGTATGCTAATGCGAATGAGCAGAATATTCTGGAGTTGGACAGAAGGTTCAGTGATCCTGGACCAAATCAGGTAGCGCACGCTAACACAGAAGTTAGCGTACACCAACACAAACATTAAAGCATGATAATCCGGCATTAGTATACGCTAACGGGGCAGACAGAAGCCTCTGGACTGCATTTTATCCAGAGTAGCGTATGCTAAGCATTCCCTTAGTGTACACTAAGCTCATTTAGTATATATAGGACATTAGTAGTTAACTTCGTCATTTTCTTATCTTCTTCTTCTCCCTTGGCGATCCGTGGCGATTTTGAGACCGAATAGTGTGGATTCCGTCCAGACTCCATTATCTATCAATAATATTGAGTCCCTAGTACTTATTTAACAACATCCTAACACCCTTTGCCGTCCTAATCAAGGTATGATTCTTAGAACTCTAGTTTGGGGATTTTGGGGATTTTATGATGATTTCGTATTTCTGAACCGAATTAGCCTAGATTGTCATCGGATTTTGATTGTACAATCGTAATTCTTTGTTTTCCCTGAAGGTTTGTGGAATTGACTCCGATATTTCCATCGTTGATCAAGTATAGTCGATTGTGACCTCCTAGTGTTCGATGAATTGTCCCAAAGGGTAGAAGTTAGGACGAATTCTTATGATCCCGAGAGGTTGCGATTGATTGTATATCGTTATGTGATAGGAGTGAACTTCCGAAGAGTATTCAGACCAAAGTCCCTCCCGTTCAGCATTTTCTTACGTCATATTTATCAAGGCAAGTACATATTTTACATTATGTTATGTAAAATGTGAATTCAACATAAATAATGATTTATGATAAATGTGTGGGTGTGTTGTTGTTGTTCTTCCACCTGGGGACAGTTCGACGGAACCTCTGGTGGTCGCTACTAAGGGGTACGGCCGCGGAAGTGGTTTTCCACATGGGGACGGTCCGACGGGGCCCCTGGGGTCGATAATAAGGGGTACAGCCATGGGTTATCAAGTGTGGATTTTTATGATAATGAAATGTGATGTTATGGTTTTCTTGATGATCATGTATTGATGAAAATGTGGTTATTGTTTCCTTAAATATTTTCAAATGCGATAATCATGTTGAATTGTATTCGTATATAATGTCGTGTAATTGAGGCTCGAGACCGCTCAATAACAACCACTAGTTGAGCTCAATAAAAAATAAATTATGTTTGAGTTTTTTTTTTGAGGGTGAACGGTAATTGAGTGATTTTGTGGCGACGACAGCGTAAGATAATGTTAATAATAATGACGGTGAGGGGAAGGGTGGGTGGTCCAGTGGTAGGACGCCTACTCCAAAGACACTCCTTTGGAGAGGTCTTGAGTTCTAACCCCACCAAAGGAGGTGAAAGAGGAAGTTTTTCTCTTTATGATCCTCTAGCTCCCCGGGGATAGCTCAAGCAACCGCTAATCAATGTTTAATCTCGCGTCAAGCGGCAGTGTAGGAGTATTTCCTTGCTGGGAACCCTGAGGTGCTGACCAATCAGTACATTCTCCCGAGAAGCTGTCTTTGGGAACTTTATTAATCGATTAAGAGCCTAAGCGTGCGCAGAAGTGTACAGAAAAGGCATTGGGAACCCTGGAATTACTCGAGCGACTCGCGATTTACTTCTCTCAATGGGTTAGGAGTGGGTTCATTGAGGGACTAGGATTAGTCCGACTAAGCTGGGATCACCTAATTATCAAAAAAATAAATAATAATGACGATGATGATGATAATAATAATAGCAATAATAAATAATAATAATAATAATAAAACTTGTGTCTTTTTACATCACTCTACAAAGTATTAATTACCTTATCGGTTAGTTTATTACACATCCTAACGAACATAACATACTTCATCCAATTAAGTTCACTTTATGAGTCAATTTACCAAATAGAATCACATATCCAATTGAGAAGTCATAACATATGGATATTTTCACGGGCCGGAGCTTTTCAACGGGCCGCTACTCAATATTCCCCAAACATATGGAATTGAGGGCTTTTGCAAGTTCAAATTTCACGACGCTCTCCAACCATTTAGCTATGGATTAGGGTTGGGCTCAAAATAAAAAACGAAATAGGGTTGAGTAGGTGGGGCCAAAAGTTGAGTGATTTTGGGGCAACGACAGCATAAACCCCGCCGCTGCAAGAGTGAAAGGCCGACCCTCTCTCTCTCTCTCTCTCTCTCTCTCTACCTCCGCTCCACACTCGCACTCTCTACCAGAATGGCCGTCATTGAAGAGAATACATCACATCTCCAAAACGGAGCCATGGATACCACCAAGAAGAAGCGCAAGAGAAAGAGAGACGAGAAAGAAAACCCAGAACCCCATCAAGAAAAAGAAGAAGAACATGCCACAGAGGTGGAGGAAAAAAAAGAAGAAGAAGCCGCATCGGAGGAGGAGGTTGTTTTGAATAGAGATACTAAGGGAAGTGGGTCAGGGATTATGAGCACTGAAACCTTTGCTGCGCTTCCCGTATCGGAGATCACCATGAATGCCATCAAAGACACGCGTTTTCACTACATGACTGAGGTATATAAATCTTATTGTGTTGGGGAACTGCGATATTACTCGTGACTGATGATTATATTTGGTGTATGTTAAATCTCCGAGATGATTGAATTCATGTATTATTTAGTTCGTTCCTACTTTGTATTGGCTGGTAGTGGAATACTTTATTCAAGTAATTATAAATTGTTTATTGCTATCAATACATTTGAGTGTTAAATTGATAATAAAAATTAAGTTGCAAGCTGACAAAATCGATATACTTATGGAATCAGAAAAGGACCATGAAATTGTAGATTGCCTGCTGAAAGTTGTAGACACTAGAACATGATTTTTTTGATTCTAGATGCTATTAAATTGTCATGAGAACTCAATTGATGTTGTGCAAGTTATCTGGACTCTGGTGCTGAGTGTGGGGTACTGGTGCATATCTAAGTGTCGGGCACGCGTACTTCGAAAAGTTAAGATACGGGACACGTACCTAAAAGTTAAGAATATTGACTGATTTTGTGACATTAATTAGTCAGAAAAATAATTTGGGAACAATAACAAGATTTACGATTTCATAAATCCGCCAAGTCCATTAATACCTTCGGTTAATAAGCTCATTTATTAAGTCCATACATGAGCATGACATTGTTCAAGCATCATTCTTTTCAGAAGAAGGTCCCCTCCAGCCTGATTGCTCAGAACCTAAGTTCCAGCAATATTGGTATCTCTGAAGCAGATACACATTCTACAAATAGAAACCTAAATTTTGAATCCTCTGTCATGTTGACTATATGATATTTTTCAAGGAGGGAGAGAACCTTTCTCTGAAAGGTCTGCTGCTGGGACTACCCCGGGCCCTTGGCTAAAGAGGTGGTAAAGCTAACCCCCGGGTTTTGAGAGGATATGCATCTACCTTGACTGTGATCTTTTAACAACCCTCGCTGATGATATTGACGTACTTGCTTGGCCCGAGCTCAATACTCTTATAGATGAGAGAATGTGTGTTCCAACACAAAACCAATTGTAGTAACTTGAGAACT
Source organism: Orobanche coerulescens (assembly GCA_033398695.1). Lineage (NCBI taxonomy): Eukaryota > Viridiplantae > Streptophyta > Magnoliopsida > Lamiales > Orobanchaceae > Orobanche > Orobanche coerulescens. Next base: position 28,111,094 of record CM065804.1, read on the forward strand.
CAGTTGGATGGGATAGGTATCCATTTTTGTTCATGAGAACTCAGTTTCGCGTTTGATTGTGGATTCATGCATAAGTTTTTTTTTTTTTCGTTTTTCTTAGTCCTATCTTGTTTTTGTGTAACTTCGAGTCTTGCTATATTGTCAAGAAGATATGACCAAAGAGACACTTCTAGTCAAATTTAATTGACGTTATAAGGCTTAGATGTTGTTGTTGTTGTATAATTTGTATCCTCATCCTCTCCATTGTATGAAGTTTGACTATAGTGGTGGATAGCCACACATACACCTGCAGGATGCTTTAATGTGCATTCTACTGTATAGATTATAGCTACTGAGAATTGCATTGCATAAACTAAATAGTAGAAGACCAAAAAAACTACTTGTTCATTTAGAAATAACTTATGTTTATCTGTGTTGTGTTGATGAAGATCCAAGCTAGATCTATTCCACCACTTTTAGAAGGCAAAAATGTTCTTGGAGCTGCAAGGACAGGTTCAGGCAAAACCCTTGCCTTTCTGATACCAGCTGTCGAATTGTTGTATAACATTCGTTTTACTCCTCGGAATGGGACTGGGGTTATTATCATCTGTCCAACAAGGGAGTTGGCCATACAGGTATAATTTATTTGTTTCATTTTGGGCTTGATTTTGTCATGCATCACTTCTGAGTTTTGGATAGTTAGTACAAGAAGTCGCATGCCTCACTTTTGTAACTGCTACATCATATTCCTTTTGAAGATATGTTGGAACACTTTTATTTTTGTTCTCTCTCCAATATTAAAAGTGAAGAATTTAACAGAGTTGTTCTTTTGAGTTGAAACTTCCTCTTAGTACAGTGGACACTGAGTCCATCATTATAATATATTTATCAATAAGTCAACCATCATAAATTTACAGTTCTTTCTACCTTGGGCTAAGTGAAATTGAAAAAAAAGCAGTGTCCTTTATTTGATTTTATTTACCACTATATATGCTAGGATGAATTGTTGAAGGTTTCCTTTACTGAGTTATGCTTCCTTACTAAGTTTTGCACTTATGTAACAATTAGTAAATTGAGACATTGAGATTTTGCGGAAGCATCTAATAGGCTCACAATTAACTCGCATCTATCGGCTGTGCTGCATGTTATTCCACTCCGCGCACTTCGGTTTGTTTGGTGTTGGCATTCTTGAGACGACTCTTCATCTTAATGTAACAGACACACGCTGTAGCAAAAGACCTTCTGAAGTATCATTCACAAACATTGGGGCTGGTAATTGGTGGCGCTGCACGTAGAGGTGAAGCAGAGAGAATTGCCAAAGGAGTAAATCTTTTGGTAGCAACCCCTGGCCGACTTCTTGACCATCTTCAAAACACCAAAGGCTTTATATATAAGAACTTAAAGGTATGATTTCCTTTTTATGAAGTCTTAATTTTGATTATTATTTTTTACCCTTATGACAATGAGTAACTGCTGCTATAAGCATCGTCAGCCTCGTATTGCTGTTGCAAGCATATGACTATTTAGTTATTCGGATCAATTTCTAATTTACCATATGAACTTCTTATAAAAGCTTGTAAATTACATTACTTTTTTGCATGTGGAGACTCTACGTTTAGTAATACTTGTATCATCATTAGATGAATTATATCTGTTATATTCATGATGGATCTTTTGGTAAAGCCTTAACTGAATTGGAGTGAGTTATTTATGTCCTTCAATTCTGCTTCTTTAGTCTCCAGTTTGTTTCCTTTCCTTTATTTATTTCCATAACTAAACAAAGCAGTAGCCATCCTTCCCTCTGAATCCCCGTTTAAACTGTTCCGAGAATAGGGTTCGGTGTATGCTTGATGAAAAAACGGTTCGTCCTGATGTTCATTCAAATGTGGTTCTGATTCTTTTATTTACTGTTTCTCCAGTTGATTATTTAAATGAACAATTTTAAATATTTTCATAGTCGTCGTCTTGGAATTTGATGCATGCACTTGTTTACCACAGTTTACAGATTCATGCGCATGTGTTGTGTGTGTGTATTGTAGTTGTGGACTTGCTTGAACTATTTTATGGACTTGAAACTATTTTATGGACTTGCCTTAACTATTATCTTTATGCTGGGGTGTGCAGTGCCTCATTATTGATGAAGCTGATAGGATTTTGGAAGATAATTTTGAGGAGGAAATGAAGCAAATCATTAAAATTTTGCCTAAGGTACTTATAGCCAGAGCCAAGACCAATTGCTCATTGCTTCACTGAAACCGTTATTCTATGCCGGTTAATTTTTCACTTTGTGTGAGTTGAATTTCTGCTGCTTCACTACCTTTATTCTTTAGAGGGAGTATGTTGTAAAATTTGTGTACTTCCAGAGTTTCTTTTCTCTACCAAGCAATTTACGTCTCTAAACAGATGTCATTTTGTTTTAAATAATAGAGATAAAAAGCTATTTGTATATGCATGTGTGTGTGTGTATATATATATATATATATATATATATATATATATATATATATAGAGAGAGAGAGAGAGAGAGAGAGAGAGAGAGAGAGAGAGTACACTGAATTATCTGATATGCTACCTACCATGCAGGAGAGACAAACAGCTCTGTTTTCTGCCACACAAACAAAGAAGGTATATATACTTTCTGTAGGAGAACGACATTCTAGTGTTTATTGTTATATGGGAATAATGATACGAAAAGAACGTCACAAAATCCAAACTTATATATACATTATATATTAAATAATGTATTAAAAGGCTGTTGAGGCTTACACCTGGAGGCTCTCGTTGAGGCAAGGCGGAAGGAAAACGCTTCGAGGCGCTAATTTTTTATGAGTGTCTGAGGCTTACGCCTCATCGTGTAGAGGCGCACGTGAGTCGCATGCCTTGAGGCGTTTTCGTAGTATATTTAGGAAAGAAACAACTAAATAACATTTATGTGAGTCGTATTGATCAATAATTCTTTCATTCAACAATTAAAAGAAAAAACTTAATACATTTTAACATTATGATACCAACAAAAACTGAATAAAAATTAGTTAAAAAATGTTAGTATATAGTGCAATAGAATAAATGGAATTTTAATAAAAATTGATCAACCTTGGAAAATATTTCTCGTGTATGGGATTGAAAAACTGTGACTACTTTCTGCATGATGAACTCAAAAGAAAACGCTATTTATGAATTTCAGGTTGAGGATCTTGCGCGCTTATCATTTCAGTCAAGTCCTGTATATATAGATGTCGACAATGGAAGGAGTAGGGTGAGCAATCTGCTTCATTTTTTTTCTCTTTTTTTCCCCTTATACTTGATATGATTTATATTTGGGACTCGCTATTTGTTTCTGTAGGCCACCAATGAAGGACTATTGCAAGGCTACTGTGTTGTCCCTTGCGCCAAGAGATTTATTCTTCTGTATTCCTTCCTGAAGAGGAATATGTCGAAGAAAGTGATGGTTTTCTTCTCCTCCTGCAATTCCGTTAAATTCCATTCGGAGCTTCTCAGATACATTCAGATTGATTGTCTCGATATCCATGGCAAGCAAAAGCAGCAGAAACGAACCTCGACCTTTTTTGATTTCTGTAAAGCAGCAAATGGTATTCTGTTATGTACAGATGTAGCTGCACGTGGTCTTGATATTCCTGCAGTGGTATGATGCTTTACTTTATGCAGACTAGCGTTCTTTCCTCCCCTGCACCCCCAACCCTAAAGGAAATGAAAAAAAAATAACATATAAAAATGAAGAAATTTTTGAAAAGGGATAATAAGCCAATTATAGAAGAAAACAGAAGTCAAAATTAGAAAAATGCTAAAAGAATAAAAAAGATTAAGCAAATTGAAAAGAACAAAAAAATTGAAATACCCTCCTAACAAATAAGAAAACAACTAAAAAACTAGATAGGCTCCATGGTCTCCTACGAGTTTTTGCCAATAGACATTGTCAGTGAACATTGGTATCGTGAGTTAAATAAGTAAATTTATCATTGCGTTAGTGCTGTATGACAGTTTCATGATGTATCCTGTAAATTGCGCTCTCTCTGTATGGCCCCCCACAGTCTTCTGAATTATTCTTCCAAGAAACAATTATTGTTACTGGCGTTGGGTTAAATAAACGTCAGCAGTTGGACACTTGATGGCTGATTATTTTTCACTACAACAAGAGATTTTATAGGATTTGAATTTGTTCTGATCTATATATCGTATAATGCTTACAACACTGTTTTTTTTTTTTTTTTTTTTGGCTCTCTTTCTAGGATTGGATTGTGCAGTATGATCCTCCTGATGAGCCCAAGGTGATTAACAAACTTTCCGGATAAAGTTGTTTTGTTGTCTGTTAAATCCTATCATTTTACGAGTCTTTCTCACCTATGATTTTATGTCAACACAATTAGGAATATATTCATAGAGTCGGACGTACAGCACGTGGGGAGGGTGCGAAAGGGAATGCTCTGCTCTTCTTGATTCCAGAAGAGTTAAAGTTTCTAAGTTACCTTAAGGTACGTGTTATATGGTTTTCAAGGAAATAATATATTAGAGTATGATGGATCTCAAAATAATGAACAAGCAATCAAAACAAATATGGAACTGTAATTGTATTATCAGAGGGAAAATGACAATTACAATGTGGTAAAATGGAAAATGAATAACAAACTGATAAAAATTGATAGCAAGCTATCAACCCAAAAGCACAAGGCTTCCACAATTCACTCCACGTGAAAATGTTCTGCTAACAGAATGCCTAGCTACTCTTCTCACTCCTCTAACTACCTTATAAAGCAAATCATCAACACTCATGCATCCCATGCATCATTCCTGCCGCGTCATCCCGTTTTAACTCCTTTCCCACGTTTTCTTTCATACACCCTCCAAATTTTGGGCCTGATGCCAGAGTCTAAACCCAACTCCTCATTCAAGTTTCTATCAATACCATCCTCTTCAGAAAATGCCTTGTCGTCAAGGCTAAAATTTGGAAACTGGCCTCTGAGAATAACATTGTCTTCCCATGTCACATCATCAATAGACTTGTTCCTCCAGTGAATCAAACTATGAGGAGTAGAGGCCCCCTCCTCCACATTGATTCTTGATCCCAGAACCTTGACTGGATAAATCTCCTCATCCAACACAACTTCTAGCTCTTTAGGCAACTCACCTTGCACTTGGTAGTCACCCACAGCCTTTTTGAGCAAGGAAACATGGAATACTGGGTGTATTCTTGACTGAGCAGGCAACTGCACTTTATAAGCTACTTCACCAATCTTCTCAATGATCTGGAAAAGGCCATAAAAATGCGCTGCTAACTTCTGGTTAATCCTTACAACAGATTGTCGGTGAGGTTTCAGTTTGGAAAAAACCCATTCTCCTACCTCCAAACTTCACCTCTCTCCTTCTCTGATCAGCATACTGTTTCATTTGTTGCTGAGCATTCAACAAATGTTACTTCAGTTGATTGAAGGCTTCATTTATGTCCGTCAATTCCGAAGCCGCTGCAGCCACTTTAGTTTCATTACTAAGAAATCTCAACAACTTAGGGGGCTGTCTGCCATACACAACTTCGTATGGGGACCTTCCACTGGACACATGATACACAGTATTGTTACTATTGTACCAGTACTCAGCCCAAGGCACCCAATAGGACCAAGTTTTAGGTTGATCAGCAGCAAAATAACTCTCTAGGCACCTATTTATAACTTCAGTCTGGTCATCTGTTTCAGGGTGGTAAGCTGAGCTCATTTGGAGTGTAGTATCCTGCAGTTTGAACAACTCCCTCCAAAAATGACTCACAAATAAAGGGTCCCTATTACTTACAATTGAATTAGGAATCCCATGCAATCTGGCAACCTCTTTGACAGACAGTTCAGCCACAGTCTTAGCAGTATAGGGATGCTTCATCAATATAAATGACTATATTTAGAGAGTCTATCCACTACAACCAAAATTGCCTTATACCCCTTAGATTTAGGCAGTCCAGTTATAAAATCCATAGAGAGATCTTCCCATATATCATTTGGGATAGGTAAAGGCTGAAGTAAGCCCCCAGGAGTAGTGGCAGCATATTTTTGCCTCTGACACACATCACAAGCTCTCACATAATCTCTGATAGTCTTCTGCATACCCACCCAATACAAATTTTGTGCTACACGCCTATAAGTTCTTAAAAATCCAGAGTGACCACCCATTGGAGTTTCATGGAACTCCTTCAACAACACAGGAATAGAGGGAGAGTTATTACCTAGTACCAAACGGCCCTGATACAGTAAAGTTCTTGGTGCACTGAAAATCCATGTTTAGCCCCAGGATTCTGTTCCACCTCTGCAAGTAGCTTCTGCGCAGTCACATCCTGCTGCATCTTCTGTAATAGCTGTTTGCTTCCTACCCATGTAGGACAAAACTTCATGGCTGGGAGCTCCCCTTCATCATAGCATCGAGAGAAAGCATCAGCTGCCTTGTTTTCTAGCCCAGTTTGTCTCGTAGGATGTGACTGACATGGTGTGATTGACAGTATTCCATTTCTTGGAATACTTCTGGAAAGAGTTCCAAAACCTCTACAAGTCCCTTATGAACCTGCTCCTCTGTCCCTCCAGTCTTCTCAGTTGGCGTCCACCACCATTCATTCCCAAATTCTCCTTTTCTATCCTCCAGGATTGAGTTCAAAAAACCTTGCTGAGTTTTTCTTCCTCCTTGACCTTGTAACGTTACCCTCTCACCATTGTGCCAAAACTCCATTGAGAAATCCTTCCAGTCCATCATTATCTTCCCCAAGGTGCCCAGCCACGACACCCCTAGTATCACATCTACCCCCCCCCCCCCCCCCAACTCCAGCACCAATGCATCAATCTCAGAGTCCTGAGATCCAAGTGTGAGTTTGATTCCACTACAGGTTCCTTCAGACATCACTCTGTGACCATCTCCCAATTTAAGTCTCTTCACAGTTGTG